>CAUYUJ010015631.1:137500-193229 GCA_963575745.1 Prorocentrum cordatum
GGGCGAGGGAGGACGGCGGCGAGGGGAGGGGAGGGGCCAGGTCTGGAGACGGGGAGGGAACGTGCAAGCGGACCGTCGGACACGCGCGGAGCGCCCGAGAACGGCCTTTTGGTGGGCGACGCGGCGGGCCCTCAGAAAGAGGAGGAGGAGGAGGAGGAGGAGGAGGAGGAGGAGGAGGAGGAGGAGGAGGGGGAGGAGGAACAGGATGATGATGATGATGATGATGATGATGATGATGATGATGAGGAGGAGGAGGAGGAGGAGGAGGAGGAGGTACCGAGCGATGGAAGCGCGAGTCCGAGCTAACGGACCCGCCCCAGCGGCGTGAAACACAGAAGCTGCACTGCAGGGCATGAAGCTCGCTGCAACGCACAGTTCTTCCTCAACAGCTGCGTCCCCACCTCATCGGCCAAGCCAACAGAGGAGACTAGGCGTCGAGGGTGGCATTAGGTGCAAGAGGCACCAGTGCGAGGATGAAGACCGCGCATCGCACGAGAGATATGCATCTCCTCGTTGGCGCGAGTGGACGCAACGTCCGAATGCCCTTTGCATCTGGCTTGCTGCAACTTCTTGTTGCGGCCGCCGGCAACGGAATAGGCACCACACGCAAGACAGACGACCACCGAGCCGAACCTCTCGGCAACGTGGCCCAATTCCTTGCACAAATCCACCTCCCCGTCGACCCCCCCGACGGCGACGACATCAACCCGCTCCCCCTCGACGTGCCCTGCCTCGGGGCCAGACGCCTCCTCGAGTTCACGGGCAGCACGCACGGCTTCGGCAACTGCGGCCGAGGGGTGGCGGTAGGTCTCAGGAGTGATATTGAAGTACCTGGCCGCCGAGGCACGCTGCAAAGGGGGGCGCAGGGGCGCGCGCGCAGCGCCTTCAAGGAGGCAGGGGTCCGAGCCCAATGGTTGCAGACGCGCCAACGATGTTCAGAAAGCCGGTCGCAAACCATGAACTCATGGGTCTCAAGGGCCACAATTGGGGCAGGAGGGGGTGCTCGTCTGGGCGCTGGTGCACCAGCGCGCGGCTGGAGCTCATCGACCCTCCGTGCCACTGTGCGGGCCATCCATGAAAACACTTGGGCGTCCTTCTGGGCCTCGACCAAACGCTGCCGATGGACGTCCTGGAGCACCTGGGCAACCATATGAGACCGAGCGCCTTTTTTCGCAAGATGGTCAGCCCACTCATTGCCAACAAAATCCAGAACATCAGCGGAAAAATCGCCCAGTACATCTTCAGCAGAACGATGTGCGGGAACCCACTCACACGTAGGGTGCTCGTCCGAGCTACCACTGGCAACATGCATGGACCTCCAAACCGAAGCATGCCGGGAGCGAGCCGACTCGTTATGGGGCCCCCATGCTGAGCCCGTCTTGACAGCAAACAGATGGTCAGAGACGATGTGCACCGAACAACCAGCACACTTGACCGCCATCAGGCAAGCATAGTATTCAGCCCTAGGGACAGTCTGGACTGGGCCTGGGAGCGCTCCAAAAACTGCTCGGAGGATGATCCCCGACGCGTCGAGCTCCACGACCGCCCAACCGCATCGAGTGAGACCTGGGAGCGAAGAGGCTAACCCAGACCCGTCCGTGTACACCTTCCGCCCCCACACTCCGCGCCAATCCCCCCACCCAAGAACTGGTTGCGTGCTCGCAGAAGCAGCAGGAAAAGGCGGCAAGGGCGGCAGCCCAAAGATAAGATAGAACGTCTCGATTCCGTCGAGCGGGCTGCTGAGATTCGAAATCATGGCCTCCCGATGCTCCAGGACATCATCGGGCGGCCGCTCATCTTCGGGGATATCTAGGACCACGGGGCATCCAAACCACTGGTGGGCCTCGGTCCCCGGGCACTGACGGCAGACAAAACGAGGAGGAGGAGGAGGAGGAGGAGGAGGAGGAGGAGGAGGAGGAGGAGGAGGAGGGGGAGAAGGAGGAGGAGGAGAAGGAGGAGGAGGAAACACAGAAGAAACAAAGAAACAAGGAAACAAAAGAGAAATGAGAGGGAAGAGAAGAAACCAAGGGAGGAGAGGGAGGAGAGGGAAGAGAGGGAGGAGAGGTAGGCGAGGGAGGCGGGAGGCGGGAGGCGGGAAGCGGGAGGAGGGAGGAGGGAGGAGGAGGAGAGGATGAGGAGGAGGAGGAGGAGGTGCAGGAGAAGGAGGAGGAGGAGGAGGAGGAGGAGGAGAAGGATGAGGGAAGAGGAGGAGGAAGAGGAGAGGAGGAGGAGGAGCAGGAGAGGAGGAGGAGGAGGAGGAGGAGGAGGAGGAGGAGGGGAGGGGGAGGGGGAGGGGGAGGGGGATGGGGAGGAGGAGGCGAGGGGGAGGGGGGGGGAGGGGGAGGGGAGGAGGAGGAGGAGGGGGAGGAGAAGGAGGAGGAAAAAGGAGGAGGAGGAGGAGGAGGAGGAGGAGAAGGAAAAGGAGGAGGGGGAGGAGAGGAGGAGGAGGAGGAGGAGGAGGAGGAGGAGGAGGAGGAGGAGGAGGAGGAGGAGAGGAGGAGGAGGAGGAGGAGGAGGAGGAGGAGGAGGAGGAGGGAGGAGGGGGGGGGAGGGGGAGGGGGAGGAGGAGGGGGAGGGGGAAGAGGAGGAGGAGGAGGAGGAGGAGAAAGGAGACGGGAGTGGTGAGGGGAAGGGCCCCGGACTTCCCTGACCGGGGTTCGGCAGACTGGGGGCTGGGACCCTTGCTTTCGCAGCTGTATCCAACGTGCAGGCCCTGACGCCCAGGGGCCTTGTCGCGCGCCCTCCCCCCATAATTTTCAACATGGTGTCCGCGCCATTGCCGGTATCCCATGTGGGGCGGTCCGTGGCCAGACGAACCCGAGGGTGCGGAGAAGGAAGCTGCAGTGCAAAAAACTGCCCGAGACGTGTCCAACCACTTCTCCACGCGAGGCGGCTGTTAGCCGAAACGCCCCATACGAAAAAACACATCGCCAGGTATGCACGACCTTCGCTGCCCTCAGCTCTGCCGTGCCTCCCGCGAGCCTACGAAAGTGGCGACACTTGCACACTTCGTACCCTCCGAGGGAGCAGCGAAGCCTCAACTGGATCCGCATGGTCCCCGACTCCGCGTGACCTTCCAGGAACTAACCAACTAACCGACATGGCGACAATCGCGCATGTCGCACCATTACAAAGAGCAGCGAGATCTCAAACGGGTGCGCGTGGCCCCCGACTCCGCTGGACCAGTTGCCCGCGAAAGTGGCGACAGTCGCACAATTCTCAGCCCCCTAGGGAGCAGCGAGGTCTCAAATGAGTGCGTGTGGCTCCCGACTCCGCCGTGCGTCCCAGGAGCCCACGAACATGATGACAGTTCCGCAGATCGCAGCCTCTCCAAGGAGCTGCGAGGTCTCAAATGGTTCGTTTGCTCCCCGACTCCTCCGTGCCTCCCAAGAGACCACGACAGTGGCGACACTTCCGCAGATCGCAGCCTCCCAGGAAGCTGCGAGGTCCCAATTGGTTCGTTTGCTCCCCGACTCCGCCGTGCCTCCCAGGAGCCCACGAAAGTGGCGACACTTGCGCAGTTCGCAGCCACCCAACGGAGCAGCGCAGCAGGAGGCAGGAGGGGGCGGGAGGAAGAGGGGGCAGGAGAAGGATGAGAAGGCCACGCGACCGCAATGCTTGAATTCAAGCGAGAAGCCCGACGCAGGAGGCCTGGGACGACGTCTGCGGTCCAGATTCTCAGATATGGCGCAGGAGCGCTGCAGGAAACAAAGAACTCTCACTGCACTGACCTTGCAAACGTGCTGCAGTGGATCCTTGAGTAGATTACTGTCAATGCAAACCCCGAAACGGCGAGTGAAAATCGAAGTGCGTGTATCCTGGCCAACAGAATCCGCACGAAATCCACAACGAAATCCGAAACAAAATTCTCCAGGTCATTCCGGGCCCATCCTATCGTTTTCCGAACGAAATCCGCTCTGCGATGTTGGCACCATAATAGCTCCACTTTGGAGTCCCAAAGCGGTGCGGTGACAGACCGTGCGGTGACCTCGCAGTCCCCCCAGACCTCACCGCACGGTCCGTCACCGCACGGTCTTGGGACCCCGAAGGTCCCAGTCGCCCGAGATGTCCTCGGAGAGCGGCCCGGGTCCCAAAACCGTGCGGCGACCCCGAATCCCCACCGACTCACCACACGGTGTGGTCGCCACCCCGTGGCCTCCCACCCTTTTTGTTACGTCGCTCACATTGGGGAGGGGAGGAGGAGGAGGAGGAGGAGGAGGAGGAGGAGGAGATGGAGGAGGAGGAGGAGAAGGAGGAGGAGGAGGAGGAGGAGGAAGGCACGGGCACAGTGGCGAGAAGAGGGCAGGCGGACACGAGAAAGAACGAGAAGAGGGCAAAGGGGTTCAGTCCTCGTCGGCGGCAGCAGTGGGCACAGACACGGGCGGAGGCACGCTGGCGCCTGCAGGACCGCGGGCCGCAGGTTGTAGTCCCCGCTGCGTTTGCAGAAGGCTTCTGATGCCCATTCGCCGCCGTGCCAACACTCTCGCACGGGCGCGGAAAAAGGGCTAGCAAGCACTCAGGACCGCACCTATCCTGAGTGCGCAATGTGTTGTACGTTGCGAACCGTATATCATGCATAAAGAGAGCGGACAGGAGACCTTGACGAGCCAGGGGGTCCCGCAAACACAGAACAGGTGCTCGACTCTAGCTCGTGCACTGTAGTCTGGAGGCAAAGTGGGCAAAACGGATGGGAGGATATTCGGAACAGCAGGGCGATGTAGGTACTGATCAAGAGCATCACCAAATAAGGCCTGACACCCAAAGCGACACGACTGGGTCCCCTGGCGGAACCTTCTCGAAGTAGGCTAAGCATTACATATATTCTTGATGAGCGACACGGCCGCACAGGAGCCAGCGAGACGGACCAGGAATTGAACGTTCTGGGGGAAAAAAAAACGCTCCAGGGACCTCGCGAGGGACCTCAGGCCAGAAGTACTTGATGCGGAGCCCCAAGAGGTGCGGCACAGAGGGAACCTGACGCGTACCCCGCAGGATCTTGAACATTTTCTTATGAACACCAGTGGCATCTTCATCGGCCAGGTGGGGTGCTATGGCGGTGAGCCTCCGATCATTTTCGAACCATATGAAGGTGATAGACTTCAGGCGGCACTGAAACATCCTGGGCACGAGCAGCACGTCCGTGTCGTAATGCTCTACGTGGTGCAACCTCACAGAAGTATGGGAGAACAATGCGCTCCGAATCGCCGCACGACAAAGGGCAGCCTGAGTTTCACAAACAATATCTCGAGGAACAGCATCGATGCCGAGCTGATCAAAGTTCTTTAATAAGGCCGTAGCAATAGAGTGCCGAGGAGCAGCAGTCAATCTTTGCAACGCGGTATGCTCGGCGGTAGCGACACGGTCGTTGACCAAGTAGAATTGACTAACATGAGATAGCACAGGTTGGGCGAGCAGATTGTAAGCTCTGGTATTCTGAACCATCGAAATCTTGAGCGATCTAATCTGTGCAACTCTCTCCAGCAACTTCAGGCAGGGGCCGCGCCAAGACTCATCAGGACCATTGCTTCCTAGATAAATGCCGAGGTACTTTGCGCTGCGACCGACGCGAAAATCCAGCACAAGGATTCCCATGTCAGCAAGACCGTTGATAGCGATGGCGGGGTCAATATCTCGGGCAATCACGATCCAGCACTTGCTGGTGTTAAGTCCGAGGCCAGTAGCAACACTAGTATTCTGCATCCATTCAGGAGGAGGAGGAGGAGGAGGAGGAGGAGGAGGGGGAGGGGGAGGAGGAGGAGGTGTGGTCATTACCTCGTTTGGGGGCCCCCGATCTGCGATGCAGGCGCGCCGCGCCGGAACGGCCCTGCAGCGGCCGTGCGGCCGTGCGGCTTGCCTGGCCCTGGCCTGGCGCACCGCATGCGGCTTGCGTTAGGTCGGGCGTGTCCTCCTACAGGCGGATTTTGAGCGAAAAGTAAAATATTTCAAGAAAACTCAGAAATAGTCCAGGCATCGTCCCCAGACTAATTTTTCCTAGTACTATGTTTGAAGATTCCCCCTGTCGAGGGACAGGCCCGACGCAAGGCTTGCGTGCAGCGTGCTGGCTTCGTGGAACACACGAGAAAGCTGTTGCAGCAGCCCCACTCCATTGCGGGGGCCTTCTGTCCTGTCGGGGATGGACAGATACCCCTTTAGCAAAACGTGGTTGAGTGAAAACGAACTCGGGCCCAAACCTGGCGGGCGCAAGCCTGGAAAGTGACGGCCGCGGCGCTCCCTCGAAAACCGAACACGGACAATTCACGAATCGACGCGTCAGGGTGGGGGTTCTGTCCACCCCCGATTCTGAAGGGGCACAAGAGGAAGGTCCGCCCCGGGTCAGCCCATCCCAGGTCTATGCTCCCACGGGGGCCTGGCAGCGTGCCACCGGATCGTGGGGCTGCGCGGCAAGGATGCAGGGGCAATGGCTAAGGGCGCCACTGGGAGCTCGACCACAAGAAGCCTTCCACGAGAAACCCAGCCCTGAGACCCAGGACGTCCCTTGATGTCTTGGTGTGGGAACGGCGCGCTCTCCACATCACAACCACCGGAACGCAAGAAACCCAGGGCACCCTGGAGGCAATCAGGGTGCTTCTTGGCATGGGCTTCCAAAAGGGGTGAGAGGCACGGATGCAAGGACACCATTGGAGGGCTACTCATCCTCATGATCCTTTTAGACTGCATTATCCCGCGGCCTGGCCACGCCCACCTTCGCGTCGTCCTTCGGAGCCTCCTTCTCTCCCGGCTCGCTCTCCGCGCAATCGGTCTCGACCTGTGGCGTGTGGCTAGCTCGGACGGCCAATCCTTGCCGAGATTGGCGTCGGCCCTTGCGAATGCCCCGCGTCCCGTGCGAGAGGGGTTCATTTCTATTTCGGGCACCCCGCTCTACCACATCACCTCACCTCTGATCCTTCTAAATCCGCAACCGTGCCGTCGGCACTGGGAGAGCTGTCCTCAAGTCCATCATCGTCCTCAATTCGCCACCGTGCCCCCTGGGACGCTCAACCTTGGAAGAATGCCGAGGTCTGCCGGGTAGGGTTGTTGTATCTAATGAATGACTGTGTTTCCCTCTACTCGTGGACTGTTGCGTGTACTCACCCAGGCCACTTCCCCCGTGCTCGCTCGAGGATGATACACTTCCAGCATGGTAGCTAATCACTAAATCCCAATGCCGCGCGTGCCCGCTCGAGGATAGTGCACTTCCCGCATGGCAACTAACGCCTGGCTGCGGCTCGCTCGAAGATTGTGCACTTCACGCATGGCTGCTGACTCCTCGGCCCCTCATCCCACGAGCACCCGCTCGAGGATCGTGCAGTTCCCGCATTCCCTGCCGCTGCTTCCAAGCACTCCAGAGCCTCCCAAGCAACAATCCTGTGTTCAAAACGATGGAAGTGCGTCCCAAACTTCCAAGTCTGCCCGTGCAGGCAACCAAGGACATCAAAATGGCCCAAGATGCCTCGAAGACGGCACAAGACGATTGCCTCTAGGCGGCCTGATATTGATTCAAGACGGTCCAAGATGTCTCTTAGAGGGCCCAAAATTGCCACAAGAGGACCTTCAACAAGGTCAGAAGAAGTTTAAGTCATTGATTTCCCTTGGACGTTGTTTAATGGAATTCGCATTCACACCTTTTCGGGCTGCCGTTAGCTCAAGACGGCCACAGAAGACTCCAGGATGGCCCAACCAAGAAGCATCCTAAATGGCCCAGAGACCGCCCCAGAGGACCTCCCGTGGGACCCAGGACGGCCTTAGAAGGCCCTCCCACGGCCCACGACGGTCCCCAGACACCCAGCATACGGCAAGGAGGGCCCCCATACAACCCAAGAGAGCCCCAAGCTGGCGTAAGAGGGCCCCAAGACGGCCAAAGGGGCCACACGGGAGACAAAGACAGCTCCAAAGCGGCCAAACGAGTTCATCATCATGATCATCATCATCAGCATCAGCATCATCATCATCATCATCATCATCATCATCATCATCAGCATCATCATCATCATCATCCTCAACATCATCAGCATCATCATCATCATCACCATCATCACCATCATCACCATACTCAGCATCGGCATCCGCATCCTCATCATCAGCACCATCATCATTATCAGCAGCAGCAGCAGCAGCAGCGGCAGCGGCATCATCAGCACACCAGCAACAGCAGCATCATCATCGTCACCATCATCATCACCATCATCATCATCATCGTCACCATCACCGCCCGCATCATTACCAACATCACCATCAGCATCATCATCAGACTCAGCATCATCATCATCCTCAGCATTCTCATCATCGTCATCGTTATCGTCATCATCACGATCGCCATCCTCATCATCACAACCATCACCATCGGCATTGTCATCATTATCAGAACATCCTTATCCTGATCGTCACGTCCACTATCATCGTCAGCATCACATCACATCACCACCAGCATCGCCGTCACCATCGACACAGTCACCACCACCATACCCATCCCCACCATCTCCATCATCACCATCATCATAATCACCAGCATCTTCAAACTTGTATCCACCCTCGTCATCGAACGGATCGTCATAGACGTCATCACCACCCGCAACTTCAACACCACCATCATCAAGATCATCAACAACATCATCATCATCCTCATCATCATTTTCATCATCATCATCATCATCATCATCATCATCATCATCATCATCATCATCTTCAACACCACCATCATCATCACCGTCAAACTTACCATCATCATCACCATCAGCATCACCATCACAATCGTCATCACCCCCATCATCCTTCTAATCATCATCATCATCATCATCATCATCATCATCATCATCATCATCATCATCATCAGCATCATCATCATCATCATCATCATCATCATCATCATCATCATCCTCATCACGGCCCTCACAAACCTGGAGACACGAAGTGTCATACGTGACGGCCTCTCGTGCTCCGTCGGACAATCGCCATCCTGAAAACTGGGCTGGCACAGTGGCGGGACTTGCCGCAGACAGCTGGATACTTAATGCGTGAAATACTTGTCCCGAAGCCCCAGACCCCGCAATTAAATGTCTGTGGGACGCTTCTGAGGCTCTCAGTGTGACGTCCCGAGGCCTCTGACCCCTGGTTCGGGCTCCAGACTGCTAACGCGCTTCAACATTGCCTCAGGGTTTCTTGGGCGTCTTGACGGCCCGATGTCAATATCAACCATCACATATTGGCTGTTGAACTATGTTTGCGTCATTCTCGCCTTCACTGTCTACAGAGCGTCCAAGAAAACCCAACAAGGTTGCCAAGACCGCCCCAAGTCGGCCCTCAACATACCCTCGGTGGCCTGCTTTCGGCGGTGGACAAACCTCCCTGTAATAAACCTACCCTTACTGAAAACGGCCTGGGACCGAAACCGACGGGCCTGGACCCGCAAAAATGACGGCCGCGACGCCCTCTCGCGAACCGAAAACGACCAATTCGCTAATCGACGTGTCAGGGTAGGAGGTCTATCCACCCCCGATGCTTGCCCCTGAGGGGGGGCCTAACGCAGTGACGACGCACGTGATTCAGAATCAGATCTTGCGCCCCCGTCGGGATGCCACTCGTGCAACCGTCGCCACTTTCCTGTGCCCATGGCGGGCCCAGCGAGATGGCAAACGCGCGGACCCGCGCTCCTGCTTCGGCGGTGGACAAACCTCCCTGTAATAAACCTCCCCTTAGTGAAAACGGCCTGGGACCGAAACCGACGGGCCTGGACCCGCAAAAATGACGGCCGCTACGCCCTCTCGCGAACCGAAAACGGCCAATTCCTCAATCGACGTGTCAGAGTAGGAGGTCTATCCACCCCCGATGCTTGCCCCTGAAGGGGGGCCTAACGCAGTGACGACGCACGTGATTCAGAATCAGATCCTGCGCCCCCGTTGGGCTGCCAGGCGTGCAACCGTCGCCACTTTCCTGTGCCCATGGCGGGCCCGGCGAGATGGCAAACACGCGGGCCCGGCGGGCAAAAAGGGTCGCCGCGGCGGGCAGAACGGGTGAGGCAGAGCAGCCGGCGCGGCAGGCTGCTCGTTCGCTCTGATCGCCAGTGCCTCGGAGCAGAGCCTGTCCAGCCCCAAAAGCTGTGGAGTAGGGGATCGACTACAAGATTTGGTGCCCGTTCCCTTTGGGGATTCAGCGCGGCGGCCACCCGCAGACTGCCATGCCCTCCGCTGCAGACAGCGCGCGGTGGATTCCGGTGCGCACGCCCTGGAGTGGTCGGGCCAAGAGTGCGTGCCCTGTCTGCCCTGGCACAGGGGAGAGTGCACAGGGAACGCCTTGCGACTCCTGTAGAGTCGCCCAGAGAGGCGTGTCTGCAGAGAGGAGAGGCTGCGACGCCCAGGCTGAGAAGCCTTGTCTGCCCTGCACTTGGGAAAATGCTGCCAACACCAGAAGTCCGGGTGAAGAGTTCCGTGCCGACCCCCCCGCTCACCTGAAGTCACTGTGGTGCCCTGAGGAAAGCTGGGAAAGGAACGAAAGGGATCTCCTAGCTATGGCCTTGCAGCCAACACCTGAAAGGCTGCCCGAAAACCAGACCCTTTGGACACCCGAAATGGGTACCGAAAGAATGGGCACAATGCCCAACAACAGATGTTGTCCCAAACCAACAGCGGCCGCTGTTGGGCAGGCGGCCTTCTGTCGGGCGTCCAGAGACCCACAAACGACCCCCAAAGTGACCCGGCCGCTCACGCGTGCCGGAAGGCGCGCTCGACAGCCAGTGCGCCTGGGCGTGGCGCGAGCCTGCGACAGGTATGCTCGCGCCGTGGAGCGCGTGGCAGCCGCGATGCCACTGCACAGTCATATCGTCCTGCTCCCCTCCCTCGTCCTTCTCCTCCTCCTTCCCCTCTTTTCCTCCTCCTCCTCCTCTCCTCCTCCTCCTCCTTTCCTCCTCCTCCTCCTGCTCCTCCTCCTCCTGCTCCTCCTCCTCCTCCTCCGACTCTCCCTATCCTCCTCCTCCTCTCCCTATCATCCTCCTCGTCCTCCTCCTCTCCTCCTTCTCCCCCTCTTCGTTCTCCTTCTTTTCCCCCTCCTCCTCCCTCCTCCTCCTCCTCCTCCTCCTTCTCCTCATCCTTCCCCTCTCCTCCTCCTCTCCTCTCTCCTCCTTCCCCTCTTCTCCTCCTTCCACCTCCGCACCGAACACCGATAAGCTAAGCTCACCATCAACACACGGTGGCGGTCTTATCATGAAGCCCTTCTCTCCTGGGGAACGAATTCTAATCCGTAGCAAATCTTCTCCGCGATCGCGTAATTGACGGTGGACAAATGCAATAGGTACAAAAGGACTGGGAGGTATGGGGAGAGCCGGGTGGTAGACACAAGGTATGAACGAATACTGTTTACACGTGTACATATGTGTATCCATGCGTGTGTCTATAATTTTGTGAACTGAGGTGTCTTTGTACACCAACTGATATATACATATACATATATATGTGTGGATGTACGTATACACGTGTATAGCGAGCGATGAGGAGGCGATGGAGAGAATGAAACGGTAGACAGGGATAGGCAAATATGGGGACGCAGGGACTTGGGACGGAATGCGTATGAGGACATGACATGGGGTTTATCCGCCCTGGCGCGAGTGGAAGGGGTTGTGGATGGACGTGCCGTGCAAGCAGCCACCTGCTTGCCGAAACCCGAAACCAGCCCCTCGGTGGGTGCAGAAAGGACGAAAGAGAAGCAGTTCGCGACACGGGCTCCTAGAATTCTGGACACCGCCCCCGGGGCAACTGCTTTTCGCCGCGGGCCGTCCTCTGATGGTCCCGAGGCCCGGCAATAACACTTGAATGCCAAAATGGAACCACTGCCGTCGTGTGTTCAGCGCCCCTCTAACGAGGATTCCACTCGACTACTCGTAAGACTGAACCTGGGTAAGAGTGACTTTTGGTGCGCGACTTAACGGCGGACGCGGGGTGGCCAAACCCAGGCGCGCAAGCCGCTGCTACCGCTTCGCGCTCAGCGATCGGGGGAGCCCGTTGGGCCCGCACAAAAGGTCACCCCAGCGAAAGATCACTCTTACGTGCAGTCGATCCACTAACGGGCACTTTGGCCAGTGACCCGTGTTTATCCCAAAGATACTGCTAATATGCGAACGCATTTGGGAACAACCCTTCCCGAGATGGCCAGCGCGGCAGTGCCAGAAAGAGGCCCTGAAGCGGCAGCTCTCGGCAACTTTCCAAAGCACCCGTTAATGAGTTCCTGTTACAGTAGGGGCCTGACCACCAGAAACCTTCCACAAGAAACCCAACCCACCCAGGACGTCCATTGATTTCTGGTGTAGGAAAGTCGCGCTGTCCATCGCAAAACCATCGAAACCCAAAAAAACCAGGGAACCCTGGAGGCAAGCAGGGTGTTTCTTGGCATGGATCTCCACTGTACCTGTGACGGTGCCGCTGCGATTTTTCTTTGAAAACTAAAACGGGATGTCAAGGGAGGCGGGTTCCAACAGAGCGGGGGCCTGTTCACCGTCGCCGTTCTGATACTGCAGCTTCCCGGTCAAGAACAGCCCCGCGCTGCCCTGTGGCGCGGGCATCCGATGACACGGGGGAGGCGTGACGACGAGGGAGGAAGAGGTGGAACGGGGGCCTTCGATCCCTGGCGACTTTGCGGATCGCGCCAAAAATACCTAAAACATTACCCAACAAATAATCCAAAAATAATCCCAAAATAGTCTGGGGACTATTTTTTGGAGTATGTTTGACATGTTTGGTGTATGTTTGGGGTATTTTTCATTTTCCGTCGAAAATCTCCCTGTAGGGGGACAGGCCTGACTGAATATTAGCCCCACGGCTGCCTGATTGCTTCGCCCGTGTTTGAGCCCGAGCTCGAGGCGTCTGTCATGCGCGCCCGTTGTGCGCAGGCCACTGCCGGCGCCGCAGGTGCTCGCCCGCCCAGCAGATGGCCCAAGAAGGGCGGGGCACAGGGAGGCGCTGCGGAGGGATGGGGGCGGGAGGGAGAGGAGAAGTGGCACGAAGGAGGGGAGGAAGGGGCGGAGGGGAGAGGATGAGAATACCGACGACGACGAGTATGCTGAGGAGAAGGAGGAGGACCAGAAAGAACCCAAGATGCATCAACAATGCTGGCAACACAGCCGCCGTTCCCGGGCCCCCTCTCCATGAATCCCTCCACGCCTTCTTCTCACCATAGGAAGCACCCCTCTGAAAGGCCAGCACCTCATGGGCTTAGAGTTCTACATGGTGCCCTGCGATGTTCCTGCCTGTGGCACCGACCACCCCCGTCTGCGTGACTGCTGCACACCTCTGCGCCTTCGGCCACGAGCTCCGGTGGAAACGTCAAACGAATACTCCACTCTGGTCACGGATCGCCCTCCATCTGTGCAGTTGATACAGGGGTGCTGTTGAGAGATCGCCGCATGCATGCATGTGTTTTTGTTTGCCGTATCGCATTGCACGCAGTATTGTGTCGACCATGCACTTGCTGTGTTCGCGTGCCGCTGCCATTTCCATTCGAGTCCTGACGAGCCCCAGCAGGGGGCGAAACGTTGACACGCGTAGTGAAAAGGCACGGGCTTGAGAGCGCCATACGAGTAAGGCTTCTGGTCCGCTGGAACTGACTTGAGCATCGCTCAACCGATCTCCATCCCCAGCGGCGTGGCCTGGGCCCCACTGGCCCACCTGCCCCCCCTGGACGGGGATATATAGGTCGTTCCCTTCGGGTTTCGACGGGTGTATTCCCCGACGGGGGGGGGGAATTCGGTGGGGGGTCTCGAAGGGGATGGGGATGGGGATGGGGATCGTCTAAACGATACTGATGAATCGTCCCCCATCCTTGTAAGCGTCGCAAATTTCGGCCACGAACGTGCGCAACGCTGGTGCGAGAGCCCCAGCCTGAAGAGACCCCCTTCCATCTTGTGCAGCCGTTGCAGGTGCACACCACGAATGCGCGCGGCGCTGCGGCGACGGCTCCATTTCGAAAACGAGCCCATCCATCCTTGTAAGCGTCGCGCGCTTTTGCAACACATGTGCGCGGCGTGAGGCGATGACCCCATTTCAAAAAAAGACACCCTCCTGCGAGGCGGGGATGTATCCATATCCACCGCCTGGGAACCGACGTCCTGGTGCCCCAGCGGGCGGTGGATATGGATATATTTTAGCCCCAAGGGTCCCGAATATATCCATACCGCCGCCTGCCGAGGTCCCCGAAAATTGATCCTCCAGGCAATGATCATGTATACATTCCCGCCTCGGACCTCTATCATCTGAAACGTTGCAAACATTTTAAGTGACTGTGCGCGTCGCTAGTGCGAGAACCCAACTTTGAACACTATAGTTTGTCCATCCTTGCAACGGTTGCAACATCTGTTGCAACAAACCTGCGCTTCGCTCGCGCGAGAAGCGCACTTCGAAAACGACCCCATCGACCATCCGTGCAAATGCTGCAAATTTTCAAAACGTTTGCGCGCGGCGCTGCTGAGAGAGCTGCGTTTGAGGAACCCCACCATTGAAGCTGTTGCACCTCGCGATCGTCAGGACCGTTCGCAGTGAGCTGGTGCCAGGCGAAAAGGCCCAGCCCGCAGACACAAACTCAAGCTGCCAGGGGGGGGGGGGGCAGGCAGACATGCAGGGGACAAGGGGGGCCGAGCCCCAGACACGCTGGGGGCTCGGCCGGCGCCTGGATTCATTTGAGCAGGGGCCGACCGTCCCGACATTCTGTAGTCCTACCACGACATGTTTTAGAACCCCAAAATGTTCGAATAACAAAAACACTGTTCTTACAACATCAGCCTGGCGTACTGAAACAAGGCAATCCCAGCCAGAAATGTTCTAAGAACGTTCCGTGGAAACCACAAAAGGTTCTCAGAACATTCTTTGGTGGGCCTATCGGCGAGCCAGGACGCCTCGCCACTGCTTGACGCGCCCCAGACACGCTGGAGGCCCGGCCGGCGCCAGGATTCACGGGTCGCGGGCTCTTGCCGACCCCGCCGCGGCTGTCGCAGCTCGGGCGGCCTGGCCCGGCTTGGCCGCCGCGTCCCAAGACAGTCCGAAACAATGATTACCCGTAGGTCGGGCGTGTCTTCCTACAGGCGGACTCTGAACGGAAAAATGGAAAATAGTCAAACATAATCAAACATAGCAAAACACATGCTGAACATATCGTCCCCGGGCTGTTCTCTTCCTATGTTCGAATATTCCTCCTGTAGAGGGACAGGCCCGACTTGAAGTTACCCCAGCAAAGCAGCCTGACAGCAGCAAAACCGAAGAGGTAAGTCGAGGAGTAGGGGTCGGCCATGGGGGACAGGGGTACGAGCGCGGCCAAGTGCAATTTAATGTATATGTTGCGGAGGTTCGTGGCAGTCCAGTCGTGTTGTCTTTTTTTCTACCACTCTTAGAATCGAGAACTTCAAGCGACTCGCTCGTAGGGAACGAAAGCCTCGCTCAAGGTCCACCTGCCTAAGGGCCACAAGGGGCCTTGGCCAGGGAGGCTGAACCATGTCAAGATGCAGGGCGCTGAACCATTCCTGAGAGACGCGAGACGAAGGAGGCGAACCATTACGGAACGTCTGGGGCCTTCGTGCCTTGGAACCTTACCCTTCCAAAACCTCGCTACAGCATTGCAGTGCGCCTTTCTAGGGCGACCCGTGCAGGCCCTGTGGATTCCTTTGCGGGAGGGGGCCCTGTGGCTACCTTTCGCGTAGGCTCCGCAGGGCGTGCAAGCGAGGCGAGAGCTCAAACGCATCAAGTCCCTGCCATTTCGAGCTTCAGCAAACAGTCGACCAGCATGCGCGAGTAGGAATGTCCTCAGTCCAATCAGCCCCACGACCACTTCCGCGGGGACAGAACCCCATGCTGGCACCCTGCTTGGGCCCCGTGGCTCAAGTCCCCAAGGAACCAGCCGCGCCATGGGGGGCCTCCGCCAACCTCAAGTTACGAATCCTTCGCTGCCAGCGCCCGTCTGTTCCCATTGGCCTTCGCTCGACCGCGCGATCGGTCGGATGGCGGATGCTGCATATCTTCGGATCCCCGATGACGATGACGACGATATGGCTGACTTCGCACCTGGTCGACTGTCGGCTGATGTTCCGCGCGCTGCCGTTCCCAAGACACCGTTCAAACGTGGGTCATCACCAAAGACACCAACATTGAGAGGAAGGTAAGCACCACCCGCGCCACTCTGGGTTGACAATCGGTGTGAAACGCCTCGCTCGGCTGTACGCCTGGAGCGACCACCAAGCGCTTACACCACCACTCCCAGTTCCAACACCAGCAGCACCGAGCGCCACACCTGACGTGAATGCTCTCCTCATGCGTAAACAGCTTGCCAGCTGGCGCGGGCTGCAAGATGAGGGTTTCGCTGACACGGGCCATCTGGTCCTGAGCGACCCAGAACGAGACACTTTACTGGTGCACGACTGCCCGGCCTCCGCCAAAGCCATCAAGGCGTTAGCTTTTGAACTCTGCGGGCTCGCGGACGAAGAACTACGCCTGTACTTCGATGAATACTGCGCCGATGGCATATCCACGCTGTCGGCGTTGGCTGGGGACCGGTGGCGGTGGCGGTGACCGCAAACATTTCCGCGCGAGGTTGCTAAACGGGGCGGGGCCAGACCGCCCCCCCCAAAAATTCAAACGGCCGGCACGGGCATCACGGCTAGCAAGCTCGTTCATGATGTAAGCAATCTGCTTCAACTCACTCCAACTTGGGTTTCTGGCCCCGTCGATGCGCGCATATGTGTCACGATGTCTCCAAATGCTTGCGTGTATCATCAACACATCATGTGTTTGGCCTCGCTTGTCTGCGAACTGGTTGCCAGGACTCCGTCTGCAGAGCGCTTTCCCACAAAAGCCTGTATAGGCCCACGTATGACAATCATATACAACATGTGACGCCCATTTCAATTTCCTGTTTCGTTGGGTGGTGATCCAAGCGTCAATGCTTAGCTTCCCCAACATGTGTTGCATTTCATGCGTAGTCCGCTTGACACAGGTCGACCCACGGCTCGAGGTGGTCATGTTCGTTTTGTTGGCCGTTGCCAATCAATGCGGCGTCGTGCGCGCCAGCATCGCTCGAGATACTGCTTGTCGCCGAGAATGGGGCATGGTCTTGGCTACCTGTACCGATTCAGTTTTCTCCAACTGCGGCGTCCTGTCGCCGTCGAAGGGCACCCCACACCATCCGCAGCATGTGACAGTGTGATCGATGTAGCTCGTCTCCCAACTCACTCGTGAGAACCCAAGACGGACAACCAAAAAGCCCTGTCGGTGTAATCTGTGCCGTTAAATGGACGTATGATGCCGTGTAACTGTAATGAACAAGTATGGATAGGGGGCGTCCTGAAATCCAATGCAGCGGACGTGTCAACTTTGAACGGTCAGTTCATAGACCCTGAACCGGACACCGACAAAACCAAGTTGCAGCACGCGCTGCGGGTGTGAAGGCAGACTACGACGAGCTGCGCGCCATCTGTCTCTCTTTTTCTCTCTCTCTCTCTCTGTCTGTCTCTGTCTTTCTCTCTTTCTCTTTCTCTGTTTCTTCTTCTCCCAGCTTCCCCGCGCCTACTAAGATGCATGGGTGCTTCTAAGAAGCCTCCCCCCCTCCCCCTACCACCCTGTGCGCGCCGCCAATGTTCCCTGGTTCCTGGCTTCCGGCTCCAGTTTCCCTGTTTCACAGTTCCCTGCTTCGCTTCACTTCCCCTCCATCGTGGGAGTAGGAAGAGGTAACTAGATGAGGGATGAGAGGAAACGGTCTTGGGGCGAAGGGCAGAGGGGGAGAGAATTATCCTCCTCCTCCTCCTCCTCCTTCTCCTCCTCGAGCCCTCGTCCTCCTCCCCATGCCCTCCTCCTGGTCCCCCTCCTTTTGGCCATCCTTGCTGAGAGGGAGAGGCTGCAGAAAGTGCCCTGAGCGGCCGCCGCCTTTTTGATGATCGCGACAATGTCCCTGGGCTGCCCGAACTGGACGGTGCCCAGGTTCACTCGGCAGTCGGTTCCCTGCCGCACCCGCCACAGTGCGGCAGAGGGGGAGGGGTTGTGGTGGTGGTCGCCGAATACAGTGGAGGCCAGTCCACAAGAAACCCAACCATGAGACCCTAGGAAGTCCTTTGTTTTTTTTGGTGCGGGGACGTCACGCTTCCCATCGGAAAACCATCGAAACCCAAGAAACCCAGGGCACCCTGGAGGCAAGCAGGGTGTTTCTTGGCATGGGTCTCCGCTGTATTCAGGCCCTGAGGGGGGGGGCCGACTCTACCAATAGCATTAGGTCGGGCGTGTCCTCCTACAGGGGGGCCTTCGACGAAAAATCGAAGATACTCTAGAAATGCATTTAAATATCCAAAAATACAAAACAATTCGTCCCCCGACTATTTGTTGGACTATTTTGGAATGTTCCTCCTGAAGAGGGACGCGCCCGACTTAACCCTGGGGTGGGGGCGACTCTACCAATATTGGAGGCCTGGAGATGGGCACCGACACCAACACAGGGGGTTGCCTCCACGGGGGTGAGATGATCCTAGATTTCGGTCTTGGTGGTAGTAGATCGGCCACTTTATAAGCCCGAGCATCACCACCATCACCGAGATAGTCGGGTCGGGCGAAAGGGGGGGATAGCAAAGGGGGGGGTTGAGAATCAGCTCACGTAGCTGATTTTCCCGGCGCCTCCCGGCGCCGGAGGCGGCCATGCATCGAGGAATGGGCCCCTCGGTGAGGCCGAAACCAGCTGCATGCAGCAAATTTCGTAACCCCCCCTCGCCCGGCCCGAGATAGGGAGCATCTCCCCTTAGAGCCTGTTTTTTTTGGCTCCGGGCAAGTTTACTTGCATGGACGGGGGGGGGGGGGCTGAGTCTGAAGCAAGCCGAAAACAATTCGACGTGCGGAAATCACGCAAGTCGAAAGACACTTGCACGCTCGTGTTCGATTGAAGAGGAGCGAGGGGGGGCGGGGTGGGGGGGGCGAACGCCATGCAAGTTAGCTTGCCTGGATATAAAGAAAAACAGGCTCTTAGGGAAGGCACACCGCCAATCTTGGTGTTGGTGTCAACCGCCAGGCCTCCGACGACAGCCACCACCTGCCGGGGCCCCCGACGCTCGGTGGCCCCGCTTCGGGGCTGCGGAGCGCTCTCGGCCAGCTCGGCGCTGCTGAGCGCTCTCGGCCCAACGGCGCGTACAGTACGCCAGGGCACGGCTGCGCCGGCGCAGACCGTGAGTATCCTTCCACCGATCCCCGTCCCCAGCGGCGTGGCCTGGGCCCCACTGGCCCATTTACCCCCCCACATGGGGATATAGGTCGTTCCCTTCGGGTTTCGAGGGGTGTACCCCCGACTGGGGTGGTAATTTGGGGATGGGGATGGGGATCGGTGAACCGATACCGAGCGCCAGCGCCGGCCGTGGGCGTGCAGAGGCGCTGTGCAGAGGTTTTGTGTTCGGGTGGTCGTGCCGAACGTCAGCCCTGAGGTGGTTGCGCTGGGATCTGGGCGAGCCGCGCTGGGCCTGGTTGCGGCTGTCCCTTCTCCTCGCTCCTCGTCCTCCTCCGCCCACCTCTCTCCTCACGCATCCTCCCTCCTTTCTGCCTGTGCGCGTCGGAACACGGCACGAAAACAATCGAACCCAAGAACACGAGACCCTCCGCCGGCCAAAATGCACAGACCATTCAAGGGTGCCCTCCCCAGGGTGCACGAGAAAATCCAACAAACACGAAGAACGTTAGGGTACCCTCCCCGAACCGACCTCGACCGTAGACCTCGGTCCGACTGTATTCATTCCCTCCACCCAGAATGTGCAACGCCCTGGCTTGCAATGTCCCCGTCTCTGGGGCCCTGACAGTGCGGCCTGAAGGGCGTATCAGATCGTAAATCCACACTGGAAGACATCAAGCCGCGGCGCCAACGGTTGAAAAACAATGGGGCGGTAAGCCTGAGGTCACGATGACGAAGCCCCACGCATGAGGAACGCGTCTGACAAAACTCACGTAATGACAAAGTCGCGAGACGATGCCAGGATCAAGCCGCAAGCGGACTGGTTATTTTAGCGTGTGTGATGGCAGCGAAGGGTCAAGGAGGATGGCCAGAAGAATCAGGAGGAAAGCGCAGGGGGCAATCAAGTAATGAAAGCAGGGCTGGGTCAAGCGAGCTAAGACCACAGGATCGTCGTGGCAAGCACACCAGGACGAGGATGCGTGTAATGAAGAACACGTCAGCGGCTTCTCTTCACCCTCACTTTCTGCATCCAGTATCCTCCTTCTACTGCTGCTGCTACTACCTTTTCAACTGTGTGCTTCAGATCCCTTGCACTCTCCGACGCTCCGTTTTTGCGTAGCTGTAGTTGCCCTCGACCGAAACAAGCTCACAGCCCTCCTCAGGGGAGATGGTCAGGTAGGCCTGTGGGGCTCACAACACATGAAGGAACCATCCCCATTATGTCATTACAGAAAGATGTAATCGATGCAACAAACCCCCATCGTACATCTGCGCACGCGTGCTTACGGAATCTGTATATCTGCCACCATGCCAACGACGTACTGTCGAATGTCCTCAGGCCCTTTCTGGTCATCGGAAGTCCGCCTTTTGACATGCTTTTACCGGGCCCGTGGCCTCATGGGCGGTTGTTGTCGGTCTCAGGCCCCGTCGTACGATTTTTTGCCGAAGGCTCGACCCGCTGTGGGAATCCAGGCCTCCACCATGCCGCGAGATGGTCCAGTGAGCCTGCCTCGGCACCCTCCTCTTGGGGCCCGCCCGAGAGCCCCACGTCACGCAGCTACCTTTGGTTGCTCGTCGATGCTGGCACTCCCCCCTCTCCCTCGCTCGATCGTGCGAACCGTATACGGCGGCCCAATACGGCGCGTTCGCGTCGTGACGACCCTGGCGTTGGCTTCTGGCACCGCGTCGGTCCTTCAGCCTTGAACCCCTCGTTGCACAACAAGTTTTAGTTGCTCTTCCATGTCGGCATTCCCCCCTCTCCCTCGCTCGACCGCAGAATCGTAGACGGCGGCCCGGTACGGCGTGCGTTCGCGCCGTGATGGCCCAGGCGTTGGTTTTAGATCGGGCTTGTCCTCCTGCAGGCGGATGTTGGACGACAAATTAAGCAGGGTCAGAACATATTCAAGCATAGCCACAAATAGTCGGAACATCGTCCACAGACTATTGTGCTTACGGTTATTGAATGGTATCCCTGTGGAGGGACGTGCCCGACTTGAGCCTCAAGCGGCCGCGGCTTCCCTTGAGCAGGGACTGACCGTCCTGGCGTCCTGGCATTCCTGTAGGCCTACCACAACATGTTCTTAGAACCCCAAAATGTTCGAAGAAAAGAAAGCAATGTTCTTAGCACATAAGCCCCATGCGTTAAAACAATAAAGGCCCAGCCAGACATGTTTTAAGAACAGTTCGTGCAAACCACGTTGACAAAAGGTTATCATAACATTATTTGGTGGGCGAGCCAGGACGCTTCGCCACTGCTTGAACTGCTTGAACTATTGCGTTTACTATGCTTGGAAGTACTCCCTGTGGAGGGACATGCCCGATTTAAGCTTAGGTCGGGCATGCCCCCCTACAGGCGGATTTTGGACGAATAAGGAAACGTAGGAGAAAAAAAGCTAGAACATGGTTCGAACATAGTGGCAACATCGTCCCCACACGATGTTCTGACTATTTTGTAAACTCCTCCTGTAGAGTTATGTTGCTCCCATCGGACTTAAGGACCACATCCCAGAAATGACCTCGAGCACCGGGAAGCGTGTCGAAAGAGTGTCGAAAACAGTGTCGGACGAGGGTATCCCAGGGCCCGACACGTGCAAACCTTGAGTTTTGGGGTACTTTTCTGGCGCTCGAGATTCTTGCTGGCGATCAAGGCTAGAGTAGGTTGGAACATCATAACTGTAGAGGGACATGCCCGACTTCAGGCCCCGAGCGGCCGCGGCTTCCCGAGCGCGCGGCACGCCCGCCGCCCGCCCGCGCCCGGGCCACCCGCGGCCTTCCGCCCCGCACGCCCGCGCCCGAGGCCGCCACCGCGCCGGCACGCTCGCGAGCACGCCGCAGGCCCCCGAGATGGCGAGCGTTTGTTGATCTGGCGTTTTTTTTAGAGGGGTGCCCTGGGACACACAAATAAATAGACACAGATCACAGGATTCCGGATGTTTTCCCATACTTTCTGGGTTCTCGTCTTCCCCCCCACTCCCCAGATGTTCCTTTTATGTTCTGGGGAATCGACGATGACTTGTGTCTGTGTGATTTTTCCCCTCCTGATGCTTGAACAGGGGCCGACCGTCCCGGCATTCCTATAGTCCTGCCACGACATGTTCGCAGGACCCAAACCTGTTCTAAGAACAAGAACAATGTTCCTAGAACATTCGCCCGATGTGTTAAAACAAGACAGACTCCGCCAGAAATGTTCTCAGAACATTTCGTGGAAACCACAAAAGGATCTTAGAACATTGTTTGGTAGGGCTATAGGCACGCTGGGACGCTTCGCCACTGCTTGAACATTGGGCGGAAGGGGGGTGGGAGGAGGGCTCCGCATGGCACCGCTGCCCCATTTCGGCGCTTCGACACTGGGCGAGAGGTGGGAGACCTTGGCGGAAGGCGACGAGAGCTTCTCCAAAGCCCTCGCGCCTTCTGAGAAGCTTTCACTGTCTTCGGGGAAGGCTTAGAATCATGTTGTTCCCATCGCACTTAAAGACCAAATCCCGGAAATAATTTCGAGCACCCAGAAAAGTATCGAGACAGTGTCGAACGTGAATCGCCCCCCAAGCCCGACACGTCAACACCCTCCAGTTTCGGTACTTTCTCGGTGCTCGAAACTCTTCCTGGCGACCAAGGCTAAAGTAGGTTGGAACATCATATGCTTAGAACACTTCTCAGAAGGTCCGGGGGCTTCAGAGCCTGATTCTAAGAAGCAGGGACCCAGAGATCCGATGTCGTGATTTTCCCATACAGGGTCCCTGGAAGTCTCGACCCATTGCCCGGGACAGGCATCCTGAGTCGTTTTTTGACGGTCCCGAGGCCCGGCGAGGGCCCCTAGGGGCCGAAATGTGTGAAAATACTCCGTCTCGATTTTTTCAATACGTTGGATCTCTGGGGTTGCTTCCAAGAAGCCGTCCCCCCTCCCCTCTGCCCCCCTCTCTGCGTGCGGCCAACGCACGGCGGCAGGGCCGGACCAGATTTCGGTCGGGCGTGTCCTCCTGCAGACGGATTTTGGACGAAAAATAAAAATGGTTCAACACAAATCTCAAAAATCTCAAAAATTCTGTAAAATCGTCCCCAGACTATTATTTGACTATTCCTCCTGTAGAGGGACACGCCCGACTTAAGACCAGATGCGAGAAGAGATAACACGCAATGCGGGCCGGCGACGACGCGGTGGAGGGGGCGACGCACGCACCTGGGAGGAGCGCCGCGCGCGAAGCACGCACACCGATGCCGCGGCCTCGAGATTCTCGGGGGACGCAGTGAAGGACGAAGAGGCACCATGAAATCTGGGGGGATGTAATGCCCCGCAACGATACACCCCCCCACCCCCCCCTTTTAGAACAAGACAAAACTGCATAAACGTCAACTGTTGGCGCTCCGAGTGGATTTCTTGGATCCGCGTTGGACCCGCGAGGAGCTGGGAGGAGCAGGGGGAAGCGAAAGCCAGATAGGGACAAGACGGAAAGCTCGGATGAGGAGAAGTGGGACGACGGGAGGAAGTATGAGGGGACAGCGAGGAGGATGTGGAATGCGGGGAACCGGAACAAAAAGGGGAGGAACAACATTTTTCCTCGCACCCGCATGCTCTGGGGGAGGCGCCTTTGCCGGGCCGAAGCTTTGCAACGATGCCTACATACAGATGGCAAATGAAAAGCAACGTGATCAGGGAAACCAGGACATAATTGTCGACTGAATTGTGGTGGTCATGACAAAAGAAGTGGCAGGCGTGGAGGCGACAACGCCATTCCGAAACATCGAAATCACAACGCGCTCTGGGACGGGGCGGGGGATCATGTGTGGGACAAGCGCGCTCCTCCTCTTCCCCCATTCACCCCTCCATCCCCCCCTGCCTCCTCCTCCTCCTCCTCGTCCTCCTCTTCTTCCTCCTCTTCTTCCTCCTCCTCCTCCTCCGCCTCTTCCTCCTCCTCCTCCTCTTCCTCCGCCCCCTCCTCCTCCTCTACCTCCTCCTCCTCTTCCTCCCACACCCGATGGCCTCCGTGCCCATGGTGACGAGCAGGTTGCTCATGGTATTCACGAAGATCGTGCCTGCGGTTCCGACGCGAACCTCCAATTTCAAACTGCTGCTGAAAATCTGTCGCGAGGCTTCGCGTGGTCACGGCTGGATTCCCTTTCGACATTCTGGCCAGTGCGCGCCACGAGGGGCAATTCTGGGCCCGGGGACCCAGGCATCCAACGCATTCGTATCGCATGGCGTTGGGGCGTCGATTGTGTCGGGATTTGGGCATATCGATCCGTCTCGAGGAATGCAACAAAAACGTTGTGCTTCGAGCATGTTCGGGCGTTTGTCGTAAAATTCCGAATTTGTCAATTCGCGGGTGTCGGCTCGAAACAAATTGAGACTGAACTTTGCCGTGGTGTTCAAGGAAGTCATGGCACAATCGAAGCAAACATGATGATGACCACCGGCTGACCCTGGCAATATAGGCCTGAACAAGATTAGGCCCAACTCAAGTTCAACTCCACGTTTCCGCTTTCAACTCCAAGTTACTTTTGGTCAGACGTTGGTTTTGGTTGATGTCACGGTGGGTCCAGTGGCCTCCTGCACGGATCCGGATTCGGATGTTGTGGATCCGATGTCCGTCTCGTTGCTCATGCGGATCAAATTGCAACTACGCTTTGAATCTGTACTATCAAATCTAACAGTGGGAACCAAAAGACATCGAACCGATAGGACCCAGCAGCCGCAACTCGCCCGTGGTAGAATGCAACAGTGGAAGCGATTCGGCGATCAAATTCCCAGGATGGTTCCTGCGCTCCATCGCGCGCTCCCCTCAATTCTCCGCGCGCGCGGGCTCCACTCAAAATGACTGCGTTTCTCGCCTCCTGCTTTCTGCAGTAAGCTCGTCCACGCGCCGTGCGTTCCGCGGTGTCGATGTTTTCCCGCGAGGGGAGTCTTGCGTCCTGCGTAAAAAATGAGGTCGTGGTGGAGGCGCGCCTCGCTCTAGCTGCCCAGCGGCCAGCCGAATGACCGACCGACCGAACGACCGACCGGAAACGACCGACGGCGACGGAAGACAAATGATAATGACGGCGACGACGGCCGACCGAACGAACGACTGATCGAACGACCCAACGACCGAACGACCGACGACCACGACGACCGCGAACGACGACAACCGATCCACCGACCGACCGAGCAGTCGTCCACGACGACGACCGACCGACTGGTAGACCGAACGCTCGACGACGACGACCAAGAACGACGACGACGACCGACCAAACGACCGACCGAGCGATCGTCGACAACGACGACGGGCCGACTGAGCGAACGCTCGACGACGACGACCCTGACCGACGGCAACGACCGAGAAACAACGACAACGGCGCCGACCGACGGCCCGACGACAACGGCGCCGCCCAACGACGCCGGCGCCGACCGATGGCGACGACCACGAAGACGACGACGACGACGAGAACTATCGTGCGCCGACCGACCGACCGACCGACAAACAATGACAGAGAGAAGTAGACGACGACCGACGGCGACGACCGACGGACGCCGACGACAGATCGACCGAATCGTCTTGAGTCGGTCAGGCAGTCTTCGTCGTCATCTTCGTCGTCGTCCGTCGTTTGCGGTCGTAGCCGTCGTCGTCGGCGTCGGTGCTTCTGCATCGGCTTTAAACTATAGGGGGAAGCCCTCTCCAATCGGACTCAAAACAGAGAGATAGGAAGAACGATGTGCCGAAATCGGCGCGACTTGAACAGCGGCCGAAAAACCATCTGGGCCCGCCCCACCCAACGGACCCTCTCATCCACGCTGTGGGGTACAGCCACCTTGCGACTATCAGTCTCGACCCCGACATCGCCCGCCATGGTCCGAAGATTCCTGACTGCATCGCGCTTGCGCTGCTTGGCTGGAACCGACGCCATGGCGCGCTCTGAAGGCGCACCACTGGAACCAAAGCGGCTACGGACACAACGAGGTTGAGAGCACGATGTTGGCCTCCAGATCTGCCCGATATGCACAATTTCTTTACCACCAGTAAAGCCACTGACTGTAGGTAGGCCTAGGGGGTGAGCCCCAGGGGTAGGCCTTATGAGCAGGCCCTGATGATTAGCCTAGGGGTAGACCCTAGGTAGGCCCTGAGGGAAGGCCTAGGGGTACGACCTCGGGGAAGGCCTGGGGGTAGGCCTGGAGCACGCCTCAGGGGCACGCGTAAGGTTTAGCCGACCCTACGGGGTCTACGGGACCGGGGGGGCCCACCGCGGCATTACATGTACGCCACGGGAAGAGGCAAATGAAGCGGATGATCGAAGTGTCATTTACTGTATTTTGTCCCGACCATCCTGTGGTGTTGGGTCCTCGTTTTGAAGAGACAGCGTCCTGCGTCACCTCTCCTCCTCATTATCCTCCTCGCCCTCCTTCTTTCTCCCCCTCCTCTTCCCTCTGCCCTCCGCATGGCCATGTCGGAACACCCTTCACGCATTTCGTGAGGCACCACCGGCAGTGTCCGCATGCGGTACCTGGCCCCGCAGAGAGCTCCACCGAAAACCCCACTGGCAATGTCCACATGCGATTCCCCGTCCATGTCCGCACACCCCTCACAAGATTCGTGGCCCCATATGGAGCTCCACCGGAGGCCCCAGCGGCAGTGTCCATGTGGAATTCCCCCGCCCATTTTGGCACAGCCCTGACACGATTCGTAGCCATAAAGGGACCTCCACGGGAGGCCCAACAGGCAGTGTCCACACGCAGTGCCAGCCCATGTCTGCACACCCGTCAAATCTGTCGAGGCCCCACAAGGAGCTCCACCTGAGGCCCCAGTGGCCGTCCTCGCATTCGACTCTCCGCCGATTTCGGCACACCCCCGACACGCTTGGTGGCCCCATGCGGAACTAGACCACATGCCACAGTGGCCGTCCCCTCATGCTGCTTCCCGCCCAGTTCGGCACACCCCTAAAACATTCCTCGTGGCCCCACAGGGGAGCACCACCGAAGACAGTCCGCAGAACTGCAGTACCCACAACTGTACATGGTTGGTCCCTTCGCCAGGATCATTGTGTTCGTTTGTCCTCTCAAGGCCACCAGGGACCTCTGGCGACACCCTTGGACCTGCGCGAAACTCCAGAGACCTGCGGCTAGCGTTGGCTCCCCCTCCTCTCCATAAACATGTTCAGGCGTCGTCATCGTCCTCCGAATGTTGTGGGCCTGCGTGGGGATACCCCTGTGCGGGTGCCGCTTCTAGTATTTCTTGTCGCGGCCTGGCAGTGCGAAGGCGGCCAGGTGCTGCCAGCAGAAGCTCGTTTCCCCTTCGGTCTGTGCCGGGGTCTACGGCCCGCAGGCCGGACGGAGTTCGGAGCCGATACCCATGTTTTGGAAGCAAATGGGCAGCAACGTGCAGCAGGAGCGCATTGAGAACGGGCTCGGCTGCCAGTCGCCCCCCGAAGAGACGGAGAAGGGAAGCCGTTCGGCTCCTGATGCAGGAGTGCGCCTAAGATCGATTGGGGTGCGGGGGTCCTCAAATGATGCGTGCCTCCGCCGCTGCCGTCGCGGCCGTCGCCGTAGTCTTAGGTCGGGCATGTCCCCCTACAGGCGGATTTTGGGCGAAGATTTAAAAGTAGTCAGACATATATATATATATACCAACATAGACAACAAAGATGCCCCCTGGTTGTTGTTCAACCATTTTTGAATATTCCTCCTGTAGAGGGACAGGCCAGACATAACCGTCGTCTATCAATGTGGGGGGGCGTGCGCCCACGAAGCCGGCGTCGGGGATGAACGCGAAGGTGGCCGAGCCCTCCGAGGAGATCCGGCAGAGGAGTTCGCTGTCGATGTTGTAGCCGAAGCCGAAGGTGCTGATCGTGCCTGGCTCAGCTAGAAAGCAGAACATCCACCCTCAGAATAATCACCATGACACGCGAAGCCGTTTAGTAAACGCACCCGCAGCAGGAATCGAACAGGGCAGGGCTGTCTAGGACCGCTTAATATGAAACGCCAATTATCGGGTCTGGGTGGTTTTTCCTCCCTTGATCAGTGGTCCCAGGCGAAGAACAAGCGGCATAACCATACACGCTTGGAGGTCCTCGCGGACTTCTGGGATCGGCGCTGGACACCCCCGGGCGGCGCCTCCGGCGCGGCCCCCGGCGCGTTCCGCGCGCCGAGGGGGGAGCTGGCGCCGATGCAGGACATCCGCGCGGACCTCCGAGCGTGTGATTATGTTCAGTTTCTTCCTCGAGGGTCGAGGACCGAGGCTCGGAGGTAACACGCAATCTGGGCGTGTCTTGTAATTCTGAAGGCTCTGGAAGCCTCCAGAAACCAATGCCTCTAGATGCTCGAAACGCTTCCCAGAATGTGTCCGCAATTTTCGGCGTCGGGGACGGTCATCAGAATGACTCTGACTAAAAAGCTGGTCCTGTGGATGGGCTCCAGAGCTGCAGCAAGCGACCACATGCGAACCCTTCTCCGTGTAGAACTCAGAAACACCGCATGAACCCAAACGGACCCCAGCGGGGGTGCCCGATACTCCAGCGCCAATAGGACCTGTCTCGGGGTAGGGTTCGGAAGTGGTTGAGGGCTGCGGAGGCCAGCGATCCAACATATTCAAACCATCGGGCCTCTGTGGACAGGGGAGGTGGGGTGCAGGGCACAGCTTGCTGGCTCTGAAAGACTGCCTCGGTGCAGGACACGAAGCACGTGCGCGCGGCCACAAGTTCTGGACGTCGGTGGCGCTGTTGGGAGGCGAGGAAGCGAGGAATGAGAGGGCATACGGCATATCTGGCCTAAACGACGACGGGTGTACCCCATCCAGAATAGCGGCTCCGGCGTCCCCGGGATGATGGAGCTCGGCCTGGGCTGTCGCCAGCGGCCACGCGTGAAACAGACCAGAAACACAACTCGGTGGGACGGTGGCCCAGGACACCGGCTGCAATGACGCAGGTCCTGAGGGAAGCGAGTCCTGCCAGGGAGAGGAGGGCAGGATAAAGAGGAGAATGAGGGAGAGAGGGGGGAAGGCGCGGGTGGAGCCCAGGGGAAGGCGGGGGCGGGGAAATGAAGGGTGCGATGAGGACGAGGAATCCGCCGACCCCTTGGGGACTAAGTGTGTGTGGGGCCGCTGCCCTTCCCCGCACCAATGAACCACCTGGATCCAGACCTGCGGTCCGCGCCGGGGGGAGAGCGCCTTTCTGATGGACGGGAGAAAAACGCTGATCCTGAGAAGAGGTCATCGCTGCAGCGGGAGCGCTACAGTAAGAGCTCGACCAGAAGAAACCTTCCACAAGAAACCTGGCCCTGAGACCCCCGGACGTCCATTGATCTTTGGTGTGGGCACGTGACGCTTTCCACAGCAAAACCATCGAAACCCAAGAAACTCAGGGCACCATGGAGACAAGCAGGGTGTTTCTTGACATGGCCCTCCACTGTATCAGTACACGTCGTTCATTTCTAATCGTGCTCATTTCTCACTGTCCCCCTAGTGGCCAGGAAGAGGCCCAGCATAGCACAATTAGAACTGACAGGATCTTGGCCCCCAAAAAAATCAAAGAACTTCCGAATAATTCGAAATGCACAACGCGTTTTCATACTGAGCAATTCTGGGCGAAAGAAGGGCGGGAGCGAATCGTGGAGGAAGCGAAGCAGGGCGCCCCGGGCCTGGAAGCTTCTCGTACTGCTGCTTGTAAGCCTGCGCCCCCCCCCCAATACCCTCCTCCAGGTCCTTCCTCTCCCTGCCCCCTCCCCTTCTCATCGGGCACCCCCTCCTCTCCTTCCTCACCCTCCTCCTCGCCTCCTCTCCTTCCTCACCCTCCTCCTGGTCCTTCCTCTCCCTGCCCCCTCCCCTTCTCATCGGGCACCTCCTCCTCTCCTTCCTCACCCTCCTTCGCCCCTCCTCCTCTCCTTCCTCGCCCTCCTCCTCTCCTCTCCCTGCCCCCTCCCCTTCTCATCGGGCACCTCCTCCTCTCCTCCCTCACCCTCCTCCTCGCATCCTCCAAGAGCCCTCCTTCCTCTTCCTCCTCGCCTCCTCACCCTCCTCGCCCTCCTCGCCCTCCTCGCCCTCTTCCTCACCTTCCTCCTCACCCTCCTCCCCCTCCTCACCCTCCTCGCCCTCCTCCTCTCCCTCCTCCTCGCCTCTCCCCTTCTCATCGGGCACCTCCTCCTCTCCTTCCTCACCCTCCTCCTCGCCTCCTCCAAGAGCCCTGCAACCATCTGGGCGTGAGCGCTTCAGAGAGATAGTTCTTCCAGCCCCCTTCTTCCTCTTCGGGGAGGAGATTGCCCTCCTCGGGGGCGCGCAAATATGGATTAGCGATCCATGGATTTGGCGCGCGGTCGCCAAATCCATGGATCGGAGGAGGTGCCTTCCCCCAAATGCGGCCGGTGCCGCCTCGCTCGGCGGCGGAAATCCGCGATTTCCGATGGAAACGGGACCCGTCGCTAAGTCACCCCCCCTTGATCCATGTTTGCGATCGCCTGACCTCCCCACCACTGAGCGCTGAGCGACTCGCCCCCCGACCCCCCCGTTCAGCGACGCCTCCTGGGGGCCTCTCTGGCTCGCTTTGCTTAGGTCGGGCGTGTCCTCCTACAGGCGGGTTTTTGACGAATAATGAAATATTTGTGCACAAATGCGCGGGGAATCATCAAAAACAGTCAGAAAATCGTCCCCTGATTATTTTTGTCAATTTTTGAATCTTCCTCCTGTAGAGGGACACGCACGACTCAACGCCTGGCTTAAGTGGGGCGTGTCCTCTACAGGAGGAAAATTCAAAAATAACCGAAAATCCATATGGGGAGTATTTTTAATTATTTGTTGGCTATTTCGGCTTATTTGTCTATCCTTCTTAATTTCCCGATAATTTTAAACCAAAAACTACAGCAACATAGCAAAACAATAACAACAAATAGTCCCCAGACTATTTTTTACTATTTTTGAATATTCCTCCTGCAGAGGGACACGCCCGACCTAACGCTTGGCCTGTGCAAGGCCTCTTGGCGGGCCCTTGCCGGCGCAAGGCGAGCGGAACCAGCGGCAACGATCCAAGATCGGTCCCCGGACCCCTTCCGAGCTGCGACTCCAGTCTTGTAAGCTTGGAAATGGGCACCAGCACCAACACGGGGGGTTGCCTCCGCCTGGGGAATATGATCCCAAATTTTGGTGTTGGTGGCAATTTTCCGGCCACCTAGGAGGCCCGAATACTACCACCATCACCGAGATAGGGATCGCCATCCCCTGGTGGAAGCACACCGCCGATCTTGGTGTTGGTGTCAACCTCCAGGCCTGCGACAGTCGTGGCCACGAGGGCTGGCAGGCCAACTGCCGCGGTCTCAACTCGGGGGCGGCCAAGAGGGAGGCGTCCACGAGGGGGGGGGCGCCAATCATGGACGGGGGCATGTGCGCGGCCCAAGGGTGGGGGGCCAGGGACGTGACGAAATGAGAAGAGGCGCCATGGGATCTGGGGATACATCATGGCCCCCGCTGTGATATCCACCCACCCCCCGTCATCACCCCCCTCTTGGCCGCCCCCGACCTCTGTGCGTACGCCGCCTTCGCAGCCGGGCAGCCACGTACTGACCCCAAGCAGAGGAGACAGAGGGGGGAGGGGAGGCCAGCACGCTGCCTACGTCGGCCGTGAACAAGTTGGTGACGGCCGCCGTAGGCTGCGTGCCGTCGACAGAGCCGAACGGGGTAAGCATACTTTTGGCTGACACGCGTGCTGAGGATCGTCGGAGGCTGGAGGCCCCGAAGGGCGGCGGCCGGTACACTGTGTGTCCAGAGTGGGGCTCTGGGTGTCTCGTTGGGGGTCGTGTCCCCCGGGCCAGGGTTGTTGGCCCTTGTGTGTCCAGACGGGTCTTCCTGTGTCCGCGAGATGTTTGAACTCAGATTGTAGGACGATGTGCAACAACCCGTATGTTGACTCGGCGACCAACTGGTGTGCCAATGTGGTGCAACCTGAAATCGGCTGCTCAAAATTAAAGCGTAAACGCCAGACGCTGGATGCTCTGTGCCCGCCGCCATGTGGATACTTTTGCATATGCGAACCGTCTTAGCGTGAACCCCAACCAGTGGATCAGTGCAGCCGCAAAGCAAACCAGCGCAAAGCAATGCAGAGCGACGCAAGGCAATGCAATGGAGAACCATGCCAAGCAATGCGCATGACAACAAGGGTCGGCTCCAACTCCAACGGTCGGCTGGGCCTGCCATCGTTACCGAGAACTTCTCATCATAATCAACATTCCACAGCCTGGCGCTGCGAGAGCGACAACATTACGCTGCCTGGCACGAAGTCGCGTCTGCAGACTTTGCGAAACTAAACTCAACGCCCACGCGGGGAGGCAACTTTCGCAACGATGGGCTGCACGGGTGTCGTGGACGTGCGGAATCCCGTGTGCGTGAAGCCCTGCGCGCACTGATGTGGCACGTATCTACGTGTGTGAATGTGTATGTGTGTGTCGTGTGCGTGCGCGTGTGCGGCGTGTCCAGCGTGTCCAGCGTGTGCGGCGTGTGCGGCGTGTGCGGCGTGTGCGGCGTGTGCGGCGTGTGCGGCGTGTGCGGCGTGTGCGGCGTGTGCGGCGTGTGCGGCGTGTGCGGCGTGTGCGGCGTGTGCGGCGTGTGCGGCGTGTGCGTCGTGTGCGTCGTGTGCGTCGTGTGCGTCGTGTGCGTCGTGTGCGTCGTGTGCGTCGTGTGCGTCGTGTGCGTCGTGTGCGTCGTGTGCGTCGTGTGCGTCGTGTGCGTCGTGTGCGTCGTGTGCGTCGTGTGCGTCGTGTGCGTCGTGTGCGTCGTGTGCGTGTGCGTCGTGTGCGTCGTGTGCGTCGTGTGCGTCGTGTGCGTCGTCGTGTGCGTCGTGTGCGTCGTGTGCGTGTGCGTCGTGTGCGTCGTGTGCGTCGTGTGCGTCGTGTGCGTCGTGTGCGTCGTGTGCGTCGTGTGCGTCGTGTGCGTCGTGTGCGTCGTGTGCGTCGTGTGCGTGTGCGCCGTGTGCGCCGTGTGCGCCGTGTGCGCCGTGTGCGCCGTGCGCGCCGTGCGCGCCGTGCGCGCCGTGTGCGCCGTGCGCGCCGTGCGCGCCGTGCGCGCCGTGCGCGCCGTGCGCGCCGTGTGCGTCGTGTGCGTCGTGTGCGTCGTGTGCGTCGTGTGCGTCGTGTGCGGCGCGTGCGGCGCGTGCGGCGTGTGCGGCGTGTGCGGCGTGTGCGGCGTGTGCGGCGTGTGCGGCGTGTGCGGCGTGTGCGGCGTGTGCGGCGTGTGCGGCGTGTGCGGCGTGTGCGGCGTGTGCGGCGTGTGCGGCGTGTGTGCGCGTGTGCGCGTGTGCGCCGTGTGCGCCGTGTGCGCCGTGTGCGTCGTGTGCGTCGTGTGCGTCGTGTGCGTCGTGTGCGTCGTGTGCGTCGTGTGCGTCGTGTGCGTCGTGTGCGTCGTGTGCGTCGTGTGCGTCGTGTGCGTCGTGTGCGGCGTGTGCGGCGTGTGCGGCGTGTGCGGCGTGTGCGGCGTGTGCGGCGTGTGCGGCGTGTGCGGCGTGTGCGGCGTGTGCGGCGTGTGCGGCGTGTGCGGCGTGTGCGGCGTGTGCGGCGTGTGCGGCGTGTGCGGCGTGTGCGGCGTGCGGCGTGTGCGGCGTGTGTGCGAGCGTGTGCGGCGTGTGCGGCGTGTGCGGCGTGCGTGCGCGTGCGTGCGTGCGGCGTGCGTGCGGCGTGTGCGGCGTGTGCGGCGTGTGCGGCGTGTGCGGCGTGTGTGCGGCGTGTGCCGGCGTGTGCGGCGTGCGGCGTGTGCGGCGTGTGCGGCGTGTGCGGCGTGTGCGGCGTGTGCGGCGTGTGCGGCGTGTGCTGCGTGTGCTGCGTGTGCTGCGTGTGCTGCGTGCTGCGTGTGCTGTGCTGCGTGTGCGTGTGCGCGTGTGCTGCGTGTGCTGCGTGTGCTGCGTGTGCTGCGTGTGCTGCGTGTGCTGCGTGTGCTGCGTGTGCTGCGTGTGCTGCGTGTGCTGCGTGTGCTGCGTGTGCTGCGTGTGCTGCGTGTGCTGCGTGTGCTGCGTGTGCTGCGTGCTGCGTGTGCTGCGTGTGCTGTGCTGCGTGTGTTGCGTGTGCTGCGTGTGCTGCGTGTGCTGCGTGTGCTGCGTGTGCTGCGTGTGCTGCGTGTGCGTGTGCTGTGCTGCGTGTGCTGCGTGTGCGTGTGCTGCGTGTGCTGCGTGTGCGTGTGTGTGTGTGTGTGTGTCTCTCTGTTTGTGTGCGTGTGTGTGGAATCCTGCTCGTGGAGCCCCGCGTGCGCGGGGCCCTGTTTAGCATCTGGACTATGGCGCAGCATGGCACGGGACGGCGTCGGCTCGCTCGCATTGCGCATGAGGCTGTTCGACGGATCGGTCCGCCCAGTCTTGCCAGCCCTCTTTCTTGTAGGTGCGTTTACGCAGGGCTGTGGAAGGAAGGGGAAGAGACGCAAGGCCGATGTGGGGAGCGCATGTGGCCAGGGAGGACGCGGAGGAAGAACCCCGAGCCCTCTCAACAACAGCCTTCCGCGGTACAGCGGCAGCCTCAACTGGACACCGAAAGCACAGACGGAATCCATACATCTCACCAGCCCTCGAGGCGTGAGTGGTTTCGCAAGTTTCCTCTTCCAGCTTCCCTCCTCTCCGTCGGGGATGGGTTTCCCCCTCACCCTTTCAATGGGCAGCGCGGACGAACGGACGAAACGAGCGGCGGAGGCGGCAGCGTTCGGATCCCTGGAAGCGCGGTCGGGGCCTCACGGCTGCACGGAGGGCCGAGCCCAAGCCTTGGAACAGAACAAGAGAGACGGCGGGTCGCCTCAGGAACTCCCTCCCTCCCCCTCCCCCTCCCCCTCCCCCCCTCCCCTTCCTCCCCCTCCCCCCTCCCCCCTCGCCTCGGAAAGGTTGTACCCCTCCCCCTCCCCCCTCCCCCGGGGTCTGGGGAAAGGAGGGGCGCGAGCGTGTAGAGCGTCCAAGATGGCCCCGGCGAGCGAGTCAGCCCAAATCACTGTGATTTTACAGGGAGATGTTGGCAACATGTTGAGTACGGATTGTCCTTTGACCGATCACCTCCAAGATTGCCCCAAGATGGCCCCCGAGGTCCCCAGGGGTGCCCCAAAACGGCCCCAAGAGGCGCCTGACAGGCCCCCAGGAAGCCCCCAATATGCTTCCAAGAGACCCCGGCCCCAAGATAGTCCCCGAGGCTCCCAAGTGTGCTCTGAGAAGGGCCCAAGTGGTCTCCAGGAGGCGCACAATAAGTCCACAAGAGGTTTCCCAATATGCCTCCGAAGTGCTCCCAACAGACCCCAAAACGCCCAAACATGCCCCCCAGAGGCATCCAAGACGCCCCAAAAGACCTCGACGAGAAGGCCAACATCACCGATTCGACTAAGGCGTTGGCCAACAAATTTGGCCTCCTGGGAGGGGGGCTGACTTACTACGGCCCCTCCCGTGATCGATCTCATTCAGGATGGCCCCAAAATGGACCCCGACACCCCCCAAGAGGCCCCTAAAATGACCCAAAGATGCCCCCCAGAGGCCCCCAAGAGGCTCCCAAGAAAACACCAAGAGCTCCGAAGAGGCTCCCCCCGAGGCACACAAGACGCTTCAGAGGCCGCCGCGAGGATCCCAAGAGGCCCGCACGAAACTCTCAAGAAAAATCAGACGAAACTCCGAAAAGGCCTCCAAGAGGCCTCGTTCAGACTCGTCCTCCGCCTCCTCCTTCCTCTTCTCCACCTCCTCCTCCTCCTCCTCCGCCTTATCTTCCTCATACCCCCCTCTCAGGATATGACAGTTTCCTCAGCGCTTTCTTCCACTGCGTGCTCTTCCGCTCGCCTGATCAAGGTAACTCGGTTTCTGGATGGGCTGGTGGGGCTGCGCAAACGTTCTAGAGTACGGTCGATGTGATGAGTTTTTTCACCGCAAACGGTTGCACCACGCAAATTGTGCAGATCAAAAGGTTAAGCCCTCCTCCGCACTTGCGTCGGGAGGGCGTGTGCCAGAAAACGGCGTCGGGAAGGGAGGTCGGTGGATGTGGCAACCATACTCTTCAACAAATACATTTTGTCGGGCTAGAGGGAACCCGCCCTCAGCATTCGTAAAATCCGCCCCAGCACATTCCTCCGCATCGAGGCAGGCAGCCTCGTGAACTTCGCAGGCGGGAGGCCAACGATGCTGGATGAGGGGGAGGAGGAGGAGGAGGAGGAGGAGGAGGAGGAGGAGGAGGAGGAGGAGGAGGAGGAGGAGGAGGAGGAGGAGGCGTCCCAAAGGTCGCACTCCTCCTCCCCAGCGCAATCGGGCAGCATCGCAACGCTGGCCTTAGGGAAAGAAGGAAGAGCACTGCCTGAACCGGATCGATCGGGGGACTGGCTCAGGGGGGAGAACATGGACCGAACATCGACGAGACATTGCCGAACTATCGGCGACATACCCCCCCTAGCGAAACCACACGTTCATGGGCGGGTGGCCCCTGTCGGCGATGAGTGGGCTATTGGGGATAAATGCATTCCTCCCTGAGCCGTTCCCAGCCCTTCGCGTTGCTTCATTTTTTCTCACGCGCGCAAAGACTGGGAAGATGAACGGCACACTCTACGCAACAACGCCAACTGCACCTCTCTGTGCGACTTGCGGCTCCGTCATACCGCCTGAGATGCTACAGCGTCAGCGTGTGGGGGGAAGAGGACGCGAGGATGCGAGAGGAAGAGCATGAGGATACGTGACCGGCAAGATGAGGATGAGGGCAACGTCAAATCGAAGACGACGTTAACCCTCGGAGCCCCGAGTGGGCGGTGGGGAGATCGAGGGGCGAGGGCAGGAGGAGGCTGAGGCGCAGGAGGCGGCGAACGAGAAAGAGCGGGCGCAAGAGGAGGGGCGGGAGCAGAAAGGCGGAAAGGGGGAGGAGGCAGGAGGAGAGGACGCGCGTGCCCGATGCTCTCCTGGAGGGGAATCTCTCCGTCGTGTTAACAAGTCGGGCGCCTCTCTCTACAGGAAAGAATCTCCGTAAGGGCTTCTCCCACGACCACCGGCCCCCCTTTCCACCAGGACGGAATATAGCAAAGTCGCGTCGGTGCGTTTCGGCGCTGCCTTGGCGCATCTGGGAACATCATTCGGGGGCGTATAGGAACCATCAACGCATATTGAGACGTTGGCGTTATCGAAGACGCCTACGGCGAATCACCGCCGCCCCCTGCCTTCTGGAATTGCCCATATGGCCGAGTGTTGTGGCACGAGCTCTGCCAAGCTATCGGATTATGTGTTCCCCCAGCTGTTGTGGAAACCCTTCGGGGAACTCTCGGGGGAGGACAGCGGGGAAGATCAAGAGGAGGCGGAGGAGGAAGAGGTGGAGGAGGTGACATCTTGGGAGCCTCTGGGGATACTCTTGGGGCCTCCTGACAGCTTCTTGGGAGCCTTTGGGGGCCTCATTGGGCCTCATGGGGGCTTTTGGGAACTTCTCGGGGACTTCTTTGGCCGTCTTGGTGGGCTCCTGGCCCGTCTGACGCCGTCGGAAGCCGTCTTGGGCGCCTATCTGGGCCGACTTGGGGCCCTCTTGGGGTGCTCCAGGGCCGTTATGGAAGCCATTTTGGGCGTCTTGGAGGCCGCTTGGGCCGTCTTAAGGCCCTCTTGGGGCCGTCTTGGGAGCCTCTTGGGCCGTTCTGGGGCCATCCTGGAGGCTTCTTGGCGATCTTGGGGCGATCTTTGGGGGCTCTTGGGCCGGCTCGAGCCGTCGGTAGGCCGAAAATAAGCAAATTCAGCAATCTCTCAAAAGTCGTAGGAAAATCATGGGTCTGAGGCTTCTTGTGTATGTGTTGGGGTGTCGTGGGGAGCCGCCCGGGGAGCCCCAAGAGGGTCTCTTGGAGGCGGTTTGGGCGTCTCTTGGGGGCCTCTTGAGGCCTCGTGGGGTATCTTTTGGGCCTCTTGGAGACCTCTTGGGCGCGTCTTGAGATCCTCTTTCGGGCTTCTTGGGGCCTCTAGGAGGCTTCTTGGGGCCTCCTGGGGGCTTCTCGGGGCACAACTATCGAATGTTCTCGGTTCGTGGTCCCCTGCTTGGGCCCCTCTTGGGGCCGTCTTGGGGCCTCCTGGGCCGTCTTGAGCGTTTCGTGGGCCATCTTGGAGCCGTCTTGCAGCGTCGGAACACCGAAACTGCGAGAAGGCCCAAATCCCTCAAACACCTCTGTACAATCTACGATGTTGGCCTCTTGGGGCTCTTTCGGGAGGCCTCTTGGAGCGCTCTTGGGGCCTCTTTGGGCCCTCTTGGGCTGTCTTGGAACCACATTCGGGCGCCTCGGAGCACTCTTGGCCTCGGCAATGCGGCTACGGCGTGCTTGGCGAAGGCCTATGGCTTCGGGGACGGGAGGTGTGTTGCCTCGGGGACGCAACACGTGCGTACAGTCAAAAACCCTAATAATGACGCGCGGTAAGGACGCAAGGCCCTTGGAAGCCGAAGCTGGGATTTTTGGGGCGGCGGACGACGAACACCTCAAGGACGCAAGAGCAAGGAAGAGCAAGGACGCAAGGGTACCCTGAGCAAAGTCGCGCGTCCCTATTAGGGCTTTTGACTGTAACTTACGAGGGCCCGTGGCTTCGGGGACGCGACCACTGCGCAACGTACAAAGAGTTCTGGCCTCGGGGGCGCGGGTCTTACGTATGTTTACCGACCCACGCCCCCCCCCCGGGAATTCAGAGAATGCGATTCGGGGGTGGTAGATCGGATACTTTTGGGCTCCCCCCCTCGCGCGGACTTCTACAGTGTACAATGGGAAGCAGGGGCTTGAAACTGCAACTGGTGCAGGGAGCCACAACTTCGGCCTACAGCCCGTGGGACCCACAAGGGGGCCTGTAGATTTACTAATTTTCTTCGAGCCCTTCTGGGAACGATTTGTAGACTATGTTTTAAAACTATGTTTGATGATGGTTTGACTAATATTTATCTTTCCTCCCAAATCCGCCTGTATGAGGACATGCCCGACCAAACCGTCGTGATCGGTGCGGGTGGGTTTCTGTCTCCTCAGGCGAGCCCTGAATCGAATCTACAAGTCGGATCGGCGATCGACATGAATCGGATCGGCGAAAATCGGCAGCCGAGTCGGGAAAAGTCGAATCGGCGGACATCGGCAGGCTAGTGTGCCTCCAATGAGAAATTGGCACCCAAAGCGGAACCCCAAGCCGAATCGAACCGGAATCGAAGGCCATCGAAATCGAATCGAATCGTGATCGGTGCGCGTGGGTTTAGGTTGGGCGCGTCCCCCTACAGGCGGATTTTGGGCGAAACATTCACAATCCGTAAGAAGTACACAAACATAGCAAAACAACAATCAAAACATAGCCACCAAACTCCTTTGTTGACTATCTTTGAATATCCCTCCTGTAGAGGGACAGGCCCGACTTGAGCGTGGGTTTCTGCCTCCTCCCTGCGCGCCGGGCCATCTCCCTCTCGCCTCCTTTCCGCCTGCTGCGTGCGGGCCTTGCTCTCTGGTGGACGGTCGCTAGACGAGCGCGCTCCACTACTCGCAAAACACCTACACGTCGGTCGGAAAAAGTAGGTAAAAGCATGAAGTAGGAAGGCGGATTAAGCTGATTGTGTCCAGGCCCCCCCCCCGCGGGAATGACAAAACACAGCAAAAGCGTGCCGATTCTTGAAGTGGAAAGGCGCTTGAGGTAGCTTGGGATCTGGGGATCCAGAAATACCTACTTTCAACGACCGGCGTGTACTCGCAAATGACTTGGATCCGGAGCGGGGGATCTGCGACAATTTGCATCGACGCAGACGTCTGTTTTTCGGACGTTTGCGCGTGGGCACTTTTTGCAAGTAATGGAATTGCGCTCGGTGAGTCGCGGGCGAGGGAGGCCGGACTGGCCCACGGGGTTTCCCTAGGGGGCCGCTGGGGCTTCTTTGGGCGTCTGGGGGCTCGAGAGGGAGGAGGGAGGAGGACGCAGCAGGTCAAGTAGGGGGACGAACAATGATATAAACATAAGAACTCGAAGGTCCGCGGGGATTTCTCGGATCCGCGCTAGACCCCCCTGGCAGCGCCTCCGGCGCCGCCCCTGTCGCGCTCCGCGCGTCAGGGAGGGGGATCCAGCGCCGATCCGAGAAATCCGCGCGGACCTCCGAGTTTTTATGTTTATGTCATTTTTCGGTCCCCTATCAAGAGGGGATGGGGGACCAGAGCAGCCGCAAGGGGATCAGGATGAAGAGCAGAATCTGAGGGGGGTGATGATGAAGAGGAGGCGGGCGCAGAAGGGGGAGGAGGAGCATAATCAGGAGAGAGAGGTTCTAGAGCGAGGAGGAGGAAGATGAGCAGGAAGAGCAGGATAGCGTTGTTGACGTTCTGCGATAGCGGCCGTTACCGGCCCCGGCCTCCCCCCTGGTAGCGTCACGACTCGTGCCGGCGCCATCTGGGAATGGTTAGGAATAGCAAGAGCAACTCGAAGAGCACATACCTGTGGAAATCGAAGAGCAAATACCTCTGTCCTCTCCCTTCCTTCCTCCTCTTCCGCCTCCGCCTCCTCCTCCTCCTCCTCCTCCTCCTCCTCTGCCTCGTCCTATCCCTCCTCCTCCTCCTCCTCCTCCTCCTCCTCCTCCTCCTGCTCCTCTCTCCTCCTCCTCTCTCCTCCTCCTCCTCCTCCTCCTCCTCTGCCTCGTCCTCTCCCTCTTCCTCCCTCTTCCCTCCCGAAGCGCGCAATGATGCAGTGAAGTTCATTGCATCGCCACGCGCTTCGCACGAGGACAGAATACCGCAATGCAGAAGGGGATCGGAAGGAGGGAGTGGGCGAAGCAGGCGGAGCCATGATGGTCAACATTTTTTATTTGGCGTTTCGACACTGGGCGGAAAGGGGACCTCTGCTTAGTGCGGGTGTTTGTACCAGTGCGTCATATGGGGGAGGGACTCCACCTGCTCGAAACAGGCGCCAAAAACAGCCAAGATCCACTCCAGGGTGGGGGGGGGGGCGGAGGGGGGTTTGGGGGGCCCGCGCCAATCGACAAAACAATGAATAAACAACGATCACCATGCCGAAACGATCTCTTTGATTCCACTTCTGCCATCGACTCGTGCTCTGGGGGGGGGGCTGGGTGCCTCGTCGTTGTCGTCGTGCCTCTCCGCTCCATCGTGCTCTTTCCCTGTGGTCGTGATCTTCACTGCACCACCTTGTGCGCACCATGTCGCTGGGGCGTGCTGGGGGCGTGCAGAACGGTGCGAACCCATGCGATTCGCGTCGGCCACTTCCACGTCGGCCAACAGCGCGCTGCATCCTTTTTTCTATAAAGAATGATCGGGCTACGGTCGAACATTTCCAACTGGGTCTCAAGCAGTCAAGGAGGCTGGAAGCACACGCGGCTGGAAACACACGCGGACCATGCGGAGGTGCGGAACCAAACTGCTGGATGCGTATGCGGGCGGCTGGCGTACTTGGCCATAGGGGACCCGTACTCAGGAAAGACCCGCGCCAGCATGTGGGTCCAGCTCTCACTTTGGCTGGCCACGTCATGTGTACAGGGCTTCCTGGCAAGAGTCGGAGGAGGAGGAGGAGGAGCCACAGGACGAGTGTCCCGTTTCGTCGGCTTCGATTTCCCCGACGGGCAGCCGTGCAAGGGAAAGCCCGCCAGGTGAAGGCAGCGCGTACGCCTGCGAACACCACGAGTGGCTGGCGAGGACCATCACTAGTTTGGCTAGGGCCGCGAGTATAAGACAAGGACAAGCAAAGGGGCCCTGGGACAGACAAATAGAAAGACACAAATCCGAGGATTCGCCATATGCTCCCACATGTTCTGGGTGTTCGTCTTCCCCCCCCACATCCCATGCTTGTCCATCTCTTTCCGGGAATCGACGATTCGTGGTGTCTGTGTGTTTTGTTCCCTCCCGTCGGGGAGACGTAAGACTCGGCACGGGGGACGCAGGCTGGCCTAACGGGGCCATCCTAACAACGACGAGACCCAATCTGAAATCTGACGCGAGCTCCCGCTGCAAACATCCCACGACAACCGGACCGTCAGAATCCGGGACGCGCTCGTCAAAACACGCATGCAAGCCCGAGTTCCAGCTTGCTCGAGTCTCACGCTTCCCCGACTCTGAACAACGAGAGCAGGAGGATGAGGCGGACGACGACGACGAGGCCACCTCCTGCCTCGGGCCCAGGAGCGACGCCTCCCAGGGCACGAATCGACCACCGAAGTGTCAACAAACAGGTCGATTCGGCACAGTGGCAGGCGAGAACCACAACTGGTTTGGCTAGGGACACAAGTATAAGACAAGGACGCCGACAGCAGGAGGACGAGGAGGGCGACGAATACAAGGCCATTTCCCGCCGCGGGCCCAGGAGCGACGCCTCCCAGGGCTCGAATCGATCACAGAAGTGTCATCGAACAGGTCGATGTTGGCACAGTGGCTGGCGAGGACCACAACTAGTTTGGCTAGGGTCACAAGTGTCGCTACGGCTGCCTGCGTGTGCTCCAGGCCGTGTCGAGGTCACGGGGCAAAGGCCGTGCTTCACCCTCCACTTGGCTATGCTGCTTGGTGTCGTATCAGGTGAAGCACAGCAGCAGCAGCAACAGCCGCGCACGTGCGGGCATGTGGATGAGCAGCAAGAGGAGGCGGAGGAGGAGGAAGAGGAGGAGAAAGAGGACAAGGACGAGGAGGAGGAGGAAGAGAAGCAGGAGGAGCAGCATCAACATCAAATACCTGAACGTTGCCTCGTGCGCATTGGAGCCACTTCTGTACCACACCCAGCCGGTTGGAGCAACGCTCGTGGTGCCAGCTGGAGGGCTTCCAGCCTCGTCAGGACACTGCACGGCTTCGCTGCTGACCAGGCAGCGGCAGGACAGGGAGAAGGAAGTCGTCGTCGTCGTCGTCGTCGTCGTCGTCGTCGTCGTCGTCGTCGTCGTCTTAGGTCGGGCATGTCCTCCTACGGGGGGATTATGAACGAACAATCATAAAAATACTCAACAAATGCACAGATGGCAACGACATGATCAAGAGATCGTCCCCAGACTATACTTCGACCAATTTTGGACATTCCCCCCTGCAGAGGGACACGCCCGACTCAATCGTCGTCGTCGTCGTCGGCGTCGTCGTCCTCGTCGTCGTCGTCCTCGTCGCTGCGCCGTCGTCGCTGCGCCGAGTGGTGCGTCGTCGTCGCTGCGCCGAGTAGTGCGTCGTCGTCGCTGGGCCGAGCGGTGCGTCGTCGTCGTCGTCGTCGTCGTCGCTGCGCCGAGTGGTGCGGGCCAGGGATGCCGGCGCCGCGGGCGGGCCGCCGTCGGCCGCGCGCCGCTCACCGGGGCAGGGAGTCGCAGGCGCCCTCTTGCCACCGCACCTCGGCCCGGAGGGGGAGGATGAGGAGGGGGGGGAGGGTGAGGAGGAGGAGGAGGGGGAGGAAAAGGAGGAGGAGGAAGAGGAGGAGGAGGAGGAGGAGGAGGAGGGGGAGGAAGAAGGAGGAGGAGGAGGAGGAGGAGGGGGATGAAGAGGAGGAGGAGGAGGAGGAGGAGGAGGAGGAGGGAGGAGGAGGGAGGAGGAGGAGGAGGAGGAGGAGGAGGAGAGGAGGAGGAGGAGGAGGAGGAGGAGGAGGAGGAGGAGGAGGAGGAGGAGGGGAGGAGGCGCGGACCGCACGCCACCAGCAAGAGGCAAGCCTCGAGCTGGTGGTCCGGTTCAATCAGCACCCAGCACACACCAGGGCGTGGGCCGAGCGGGAGGGCCGCCCCGCCTGCCTGGCCACGTCGCACGCCATCCTCCCCAGCGCCGAGAGCACCAGGAAGAGGCACGCGTATGCGGCGGGGGAGGGGGAGACGACGGGCGACAGACTACAAGGGCGGCCCAAGAAAAACAAAACGAGTTTAATCAGACCCTGAGCTCGCTCCATCGGGAACGGGTTCGGGAACACTGGCGGCCGCTTCCAGCGGCCTCGAATCATCAGCACAGCGGAGCTCCGCGCGGTCATCGCCGCGCTCGGTGGCCCCAGCTATCTTCACGCCCGTTCTGGGGTGACACCCGCGCTCCAACCGTCTAATCGACATTCTCTGGTTGGCGGCAGTGCTTGGGACCTTGGACCTCCCTTTGCATTGCTGCGTGAGGTTTCGCAGCGAGCCAAGAGATCCGTGAGCCCCGCACAACTTACAACAGTACACATGCAGATGACGGAAAACGTCGTGCCCAAGGTCCCGAAACACAGAAAACTCTTCCGACGGCTCAGGCACAGCCACAGGAGTCGGGGGACCTTGGACTTCATCAATGCACACACGCTGAGCTTCGTCAGCGGCAGCCAGAGCAACCCTCACTGCTTCCAGCTGCACGGGCCTAAAAGCCGCCCCAAACTCGCGAAACCACTGGTCGCACACGTGTCGCTGGATCGAAGACGGAGAACAATCACGATAGTCTCTGCTCGTGAGCAGGCTCTTAAGCGACTCCAGAGTGCGTGCCACGCGGCCACAGCTCCTGCACTTGTAAGTGCTGGTGGCCTCGCAGCGAAATAACACATGGCTGGTGACCGTGACCTTAGGAGGGGCAGGGGCTCTCAAGAGGCGGAGGGGACGATCAGGGTCAACTTGTGTCCATGTGCCTGACTCGAGCAAACGTTGAGCAGCCCATGCAATGAACCGCGCCGTGGACTTGTGATATTTTAATTCACCTGAAACCGCCGCACAAAAACCTTCAGCCAGCGTATGAGAGCTAGCCCCTAGTTTGGCGAAAAAGTCAGCCCACAGGTTCCCAGCCCAGCTTTTGATACACAGCCCACGCTCCAAAACGTCGTCAAAACTCAGATGGGCAGGGAACCACGAGAACTGGGGGTGATTAGACTTCAAGTCAAATATGGACCTCCAGATCGATGCATGCTTGGACATGCCTTGGGAAAGATGCGGGCTCCAAGAGTTGCCTTCACGCACTACTGCCTGGAGGTCCGAAACAATACTCTGATGCTGTGGGTGAAAAGCCAGACCCTGCCGCACTGCCCAACGTTCAGCGCGACCTATGGTCTGACGCTCGCCTGGAAGCGCTCCATATACTGCCCTCAAAGGAAGCAGGCAATCAAATAACTGCACCACGCTCCAACCAGCTCTGGACACCTCTGGGACCCCAGAGTGAAAACAGCTGCCGTCGGTGAAAGACTGTGGGCCCCAGGGCCCAGAGACGTCCCCAAACTCAAAAATAGGCGGGTTGGCAAGCGGAGCGGGAATATTAGTGGGTAGAGGAGGGATGCCATAAGTTAAATAATTAGAGTGTACATCGGGCTCCCCAGTAATGGAGGCCCGAGACTCAATCAGGACGCGCCTATGCTTAGCTAGGGCCTCAGGAACCTCGTCACCCAAAGCGTCAACCCCGTCGTCGGTGATGAACTTAGAGCAGGCATACCACACATGTCCGTACGTACCTTGCGGAGCGGAGCAGGCAAGGCACACGGGTGGTACATCATATTGTAGAGCAGAAAGTGCAGCAGGTAGCGGAACCACATTCCCCCAGACGGCCGCCAGGGCCCCAAGAGCCCGCTGGTCTCTTACAGCACGTATGCCATTACGTAGCGCGCGAAACCAAGGCTCCCCTTCTGGAGGGTCAGTGTTGTATAGATGCTGCTGCAACCGACGTATCTGCCACCGCTGCACACCTTCAATAATCGCAATACGCACATCACTAGGACACACCACCAGCAGCGAAATATCTGTACCAAGATCGCTGCGAAAAGTGTGGCCATTGACCATCGTCCAGCCGATGCGAAGCAGGCTGAGCCACACCGCCGACAGCGGACCTCGAGCCTGCTGCCAGGTAGGGTTGTCGGACATGATGTCTCTCAGACGGGTCCAAGCGCGTTGAAGTCTCGATAACTGAATCCTTTCGTCCCAGACAAACGTGGCGAACTTAACACACACACAAGTAGTGGAGTCGTAGATCGGGTCGTATTGCGGATCGGCCTGCGTCAGCAGATACGAAGTAATGCCACCGTGCTGCTTGGCCCCTGCGATCGTAGCCGCAAGCTGCCTCAAATACTTCAGCGCAGTGTCTGAGATGCCCGACACGGAGCCACCGTGTCCTGCTGCTGGGAGAGCTCCAGTCCTCCACAGTCGGGTTGCACGCTTGCCACTTGCATGTTTCAGCGCAACGAACTTGTCACGACGACGTTTGAGAGCCTGTAACCTTTTCTTTTCCTGCGTGCGAACAACCCGACCAGCAGCTAATTCATGCCCGAGATTTCTCATCCATTTACGAACAGGTAGATGCAGTCGAATAGCCATCTTCGAAAACACCTTCCGAGCCACTTTGTTCCCAGCAATGAGCCCCGACTTCTTGACATGGGAGTGGAGCCCGAGGACCTTGGCATCTTCAGTGAACACTTTCACAGCACGCTCCAGGAAACGCACGTCCCGAGGATCCGAGGTGACGAGCTGAATCGAGATGTCGTCGACTAGGGCTCTCGGTGTTATACAGGGCGAAATGTCATTGAGCCTACGCACCGCGCGCAGCGTGAGGAGGAAAAGCATGCCTGTCGCATGATTGCACCCAGCAAGGATGCCTTGATGCGAACAGAACTGCACAGACAGACTGCCGAAAGCTCGAAGACGTCGTGGCTGCCTGTACAGATCCACCAACATCCAAGCTAGCCGCATTGGAAAGTGCAACGCTTCAGCTTCTTTCAGCAGCTGCTCCGAGTGTACCATCTCGAAGCATTTGATCATATCTAAGAGGACAGAAATGGAAATATCACCGACTAGCGCCGCCATCTCGGCAGCAATGTTGTGAGCAAAAGCACTGTCTGAGGAGCTGTGACCCCGACGAGTCCCCCAAACAGCGTGGCAGTCATTACGCTCTTGCCAGTCGAAGGTGATGGGCTTGCGAACTTTGCCCCAGACACGGCACAGCAAAGAGACGAGCGCGATCAGTCGAGTCCCACCATCTGGTTTGGCAAGACGACACATCTCATTACAGACACGCTCTCTAGGCCAGGCTAGGTGCAACTCGCACAGGTTAAAGAGTTCTGCAATCGCCGAGAATGCCTGTCTAGGCAGGTGTATTAAAGCTCTCGGATGAATACCCATCATGCCTCCAGCAGTGCGAGTGGGGTAAGTGTGAACAGCATCCTCCGCCTGAGCGGCCGTGATGCGCGGCAGACTGGGCCAGCTGGTGGACCCACGCGGAACCTCGAGAACGGAACAACCGTGGGACAACCAAACCTCCTCCCAGGGAACGAGTTCCGCATCGGCCTGCTGGTGGGGAGCCTCACGCGCCTGGTTGCTTAAAACCTCTTGGATGGCCTTCACCTTTGAGAACCTGTGAGCCTTCGAGGCGCCAGCAGAGAAAGCGTCCCTAGCCCATTGCCTCCAAGCCTGGGACGCCGCGTTCTCCGCACGAGCGATAGCAGCCTTCGCCTGAATGTAGATAGTGGTAAGCATTCTGGCCAAATCGGGACGTGCAAGGACGGCGAAGCCGCCATTGAAGAAATCACGCACCTCAGAGTCAAGGCAACCAAGAACTTTTTTACAGCGGGCGATGTTGGCCATGAAACGATCGAGCTCCTCAAAAGCCGAAAAAAGCTTGCGACATTGGCGAGGCGCAGCAGAACACGGAGCATCGTTTTCCTGCAACAGCCTAATTTGCTCACTGAGATGTTCTCTGGCCTTGCCAAGGTGTTTGGCCCACCCAAGAGCGACGGCCCAGGCACGTGCCTGCGGATCCTTATACGTCCTCCTTCTGGGGGGAGTCCAGACAAGCTTTTTGAAATGGACCTCAAGAGGCCCACTGCGGCCCACGTAGGCCTCGGCGGCAACGCCAACACGGTCCCACCTGGCGGCCAGCTCTCTTTCCACCCCTTCGAGGACGAGATCCCAAAACTCAGCAACTTTGGCTACAGAATCCACTTGCGGGGCAGCGGTCGTCAAAACCGCGTGCCACGGGTATATAGGAGGTCTAGCACAGCCAATGGGAGGGGTCGACGGGAAAGCTTTCGGGACCTTGGCCACCCGAGCCCAAACAGGCGTCTCCCGAGCCCTCAAAGTAAGCTGGACGGGGAGGTGAGGGTAGGTGGTGGCAGCCTCCAACACGCACGTGCGGGGGTTGAGCTTTGGCGCCAGCCAGCTGCTGCAAATGAAATAATCAAGGTGCGTGCCTGGTGAAACCTGCCTGCAAGTGGGCGCCTCAGAAACAAAAGCCAGTCCTCCAGCCGCCGCTATCCAGTCGGACTGGTCCAGGGCGGTGAGCGGCATGTTGAAATCGGCGCCTATGATCCACGGGATCTGCATGCCATTGAGCACTGACAGGTACTCGATGATCTCCCACACCAGCTCGGCGTTGCACGGCCCGTACCCTTCGCCGTCCTTGAGATAGGCCGACAGGAACACAACTCCTCCAGGCAGAAAGGACATGACGTGCGCAGCCACAAGCCTGCCAGGAACCAGTACATGACTAGCACGGCCAGGAGGCGCCTTGATGGGAATGTGTGACCTGACCAATACTGCAACTCCACCTGTAGTGCCAGGCCCTCCATCCTGGTTAGGCACATCAGGGCCCCAGAGCCCTCTCCAGCCAGTGTCTTCAACTTGCGACTGACGCTCACCAAGCTTGGTATCAGGCACATGGTGCTCTTGCGCCAGCACCACGTGAGCAGTGCTGTCCACCAAGTAGTCGCACAGTGGGCCCAGCGAACTCGAGTTGAGCGTCACAATTTGTGAGTCGCTTGTGCCCTTCACCTGGCCAGCAACCTTGACATCAGGTCGACGAACCCCTGGACAGTCGGTACCCTCTGCCACGCGATGCCCATCGGGCGAGCGTGGTGAGCAGTGCGTGCTGCCAAAGGATGCATGCCATCGGAACGACCAGCAGTAGAGCCATCCACCCTCGTCGAGCAAGGGGCCGAGCTCGTCAACGCAATCGGCGCACATGTGGCGCTCTCTGCCTGCCCCCTAGTGACAGGTGAGTGTAGCGACCGAGACGATGGCGTAGCACCCGTAGTCGCAGTAGCTGCCCTTGCAGAAGACGCAGTAGGGGCAACCTGAGCACATGAAGCAGGCAGATCAGGCTGACTGTCAGCTGCTTGATCAAATTGAAAGGGGTCAACGTCAGGATCGTCCATAAGAGAACGCCTGGGAGCTGAGGTCAGCTCCTCTTGAGCAGTAGGCGTCGTCATTGCAGCAAAAAGAGAGCATAGACAGAACAAAACCATAGCAAGCCGCCCGATCGCATTACGCAGCGGTCGCACCACTGGTCTTGAACTTCTTGGTAAGCGAGTGAACTTGGACCAAATGACGCTTGAGCTTGTCACGAAGCTCACGCTCCTTAGTGTCGTCAATCTCGTCATCTTCCCCGCCCACGTCGACGTCAATGCCACACTCTTTGAGATGTTCACGGCATGTGCGACCGTCCAGGCCATCGACGTGAGCATTAGCACGATCCTGATCTTCATCATCGTCGATATCCATGGATTCTCGAGCCTCAGGAGGAGTGGACTGAGTCTCGTGCTGAGGCGGTTCAGGTGCAGCTGCAACCTCTGGGGCTTCCTTGAGCTTCTGCACCAGCGCGCGCATGGCGATGAGGTCTGTGCTGAACCGCTCCGAACCGCCCAGCGCACGGACCACGGCGTCGAACTGCTCGACCGTGGCCTCCATGCCTGGCAAGAAGGTGGCCAGAGATGGTGACTTGTCATCGAACTGCACCGCGGGACCAACCACATGGCGCAACCTCTCCTCAAGCTCCATGATATGTTTGTTAGCAACTTGTTCGTCCTGCTCGACCTGCGCCAGGGCCAGCTTGGCCTTCTCCAGCGTCGCACGAGCAGCCTCTTTTTTGACAGCGATGCTGGACAGCTTCGTGCGTGCGGTCTTGAGCTGACTGGTAAGCCCCTGCAGATTGGCCTCGATAGGTTTGTCGGCCTGTAGCTCGGCCTGCAAGCGCTGCTTCTCGGCTTCATACACCGCTCGCTGCTCGGCGTCCTCAGGCCCCGACAGGAGCTTGAGCAAGCTGCCAAGCTTGGCGAGGCGCTCACGCTTGACCGCCACTCCAGTGCCTTTAGCCCAGGGAGGAATAGCGGGCTCCTTGGACTCCAACTCCGTACCATTATGACTGTCAACCAGCTTCTGCACGCGCTGCTGCAACTCTTCCAACTGCTTGGTGAGGAGCTTCTCACGCTTCGTGGCCAATTCATGCGAGCGCTGCACTGGGACCTTGGGCGGGGGCACCCCGTAGAAGGCGGAGCCTTTTGGGATGCCACACTTGCCACACCACTTCTGATCACCACGGTTGATCCAGCTCGTACCTGTAGGCTCACGCTTGCACCACTTGCAATACCATGGGCCTGCCTCCGTGCTGCGTGACCTGGGCGCCATACCGACGGGCGGAAGGGCAGGTCGAGTGCGCACACGACGAGGAACCACGCGAGGCGAGACAAGCGGGCCGTGGTGGGGCTGGGCCGTGCGGGGCGGACCGCACGGCGCTCTGCCTGGGGCGAACCAGGCGAAAGACGAAAGCTGGCCGCGGACTAGCGGTATCCACTTTGTTCCCAGGGGAAACCAAAACCTTGAGCCAAAATGGCTTGAGCCAAAATGGCTACGGACAAGAGGAGGGGGAGGAGGAGGAGGAGGAGGAGGAGGAGGAGAAGGAGGAGGCGGAGGAGGAGGAGGCGGAGGGGAGGAAGATGAGGAAGACGTGGGGAAGGAGGAGGAGGAGGCGAAGCGTCATGAGTGTAGCGTCGTAGATCCAAGAAGTAAGCGGCGAGCGAGGCTCAACCGTCACCCTCGGCCTCCCAGACAGGAGGAAGGGGCCCGCAGGCGCCAGCACCGACCGTCAGGGGAAAGGCAGATACCTCGTCGCTCAGCGACTCGCTGCCCAACCGAGACGGCGTGGTGCGTAGTGGGAAAGCCGGTTCACCGCGTCACCGCGCAGTACTTCTCGACCGTCACCCCTGCCGAATCGGATGGTATGTGCAACTGGGTTTGTACCCCAAGGTGAGCGGACACAAGGTCCCAAGGAACTTACGGACCACATGGCCCCGCCCCTCAACCAAATGCACACTGCCCGTGCCTGGTACCCATCTCCAGGTCACCGGCGCAGCTAACGCGCCGCTGCCACGGGCAAAGTGCCACGTGGCTGGTGCAAGAACGACGAAAGCCGGCAAATCTGCCCCCAGCCGCCGCATGCAATCCCACCAGCCCTCTGGGCTGAGGTGGTGTAGCGCGTTTTTCTTGTCTCGTCCACTGAAACCCCTCCCCGTACCCCCTCCCCTGGGCCAGGAAGGGGGGGTACCGAGGCGTTCGAGCGTCCAAGATGGCCCAAGATTGCTCCAAGAGGGCTTCGAAGTAGCAAGATGGCCTCCAAGATGGCCCATGCTACTTCAAGATGGGTCAAGATAGCCTCCGACATACCCCCAAAAGGCCCCAAGACAACCCCAAGACGGATCCAAGTGCCCTTCGAGCTCACCACGGCGCCCTCCAAGATGCCAAAACCGTTCAAAACCCTATGGGAAAATCAATGTTTGTGGCATTATCGCCGTTTCGCTTCCGATGGGCTTTGGAAGCCTCAATATGGCCCCAAGATTGCCCAAAAGAGGCCCAAGAGGGGCCCAAGAAGGCCGAAGACGGCCCCAAAATCGCCCAAGAGGCGCCCAAGAGCGCCCCAAGAGGGCCCCAAGATGCCGGTTGAGAGCCTCCGAGGGGGGGCCCGAATTCCTCCCCCCCCTCCATTTGCACCATGGGGCCCAAGATGGCCCCAAGAGGCCTCACAGCCTCTCCCAAAAACCCTCCACCCCGCCATTTTTGGCCCAAGATGGCTCCAAGAGAGCCCCAGATATCCCAAGATGGCCTTCAACATGGCCTAAGATAGCCATCTTGGCTCAAGATAGCCTCCGACCGAGCATGGCTCAAGATAGCCTCCGACAGCCTCTAGCCGAGCATGGCTCAAGATAGCCTCCAAGAGACTTCAAGAAAACTGGCAATCAATTGTGGATGGGCTGGTGGGGATACGCGCGAAGCGTCAAGAATTGACACTGACAGTGCCCCGAAGAGGAGGAGGAGGAGGAGGAGGAGGAGGACGGGGAGGAGGAGGAGGAGGAGGAGGAGGAGAAGGAGGAGGAGCCTGCGCCAGCTCGGCCGCGCGGGGATAGAGGATGCCCCGGAAGGGCATCCTCGATCCCCGTCCTCGACGCCTCCCAGACATGCTCGCGTCGTAACAAACTCAAGACGGGAGGTTGTTGGATATGTTTTGTTTCAAAGGGCCCTCGCCGGGCCTCGGGACCGTCAAAAATGACTCAGGAGGAAAAGCCGGCCTCAGGGAAAAAGGTCGGGACTTCCAGGGACGCCGTTCGCATTTCTGGGTTCGGCCCTTGTCGGGCGTTGGCAGAAGTGGGTTTAGTGGGGCCTGGCTCAGTGACGTGTACTGAGGGACGCCCCCCCGCCCCGTTCCACTGACCGGAACTGCCGTCACCCGAAAAAACACCAGATACGGCAGACCTGGCTTAGTGACTCTGGCCAATTAAAGGGCTCCGGGGTCCTACTACTGACCGGGTCCCCTTTACCCGGGTTTATGGTCATACCCGACCTTGATCCTCGAGCCTCCTGGATCCTCGATGCTCCTTTTCTTCGTCGATCCTCGTCGGTCCTCGATGCTGTTCTTCCTCGGGTCCCGCCGGCCGGGGCGGCCCCCGAGGAGGAGGGAGGAGAGGGGGGGGGAGCGTCAGGTCGGGCATGTCCCCCGACAGGCGGATTTTGGACGGAAAATAAAAGTTTGCCCAAACATGCCCCCCAAAAATAAGCACAAGCAGTCGAAAAGTCGCCCCCAAACTATTTTGGAGTATTTTTCAATACTCCTCCTGTGCAGTTAGGTAAGGCCTGGGGGGATTTTGGACGAAAGATTTAAATCAGTCCAAACAGGTTCAAACAATAGCACACATACAAAACAAATCGCCCCAGACTCGTGTTTACAATTCTTGAATACCCCTCGTGGATTATTTTCTGACTATGTCTTGACTGTTCCTGACTATTTGTCGAGGGACATGCCCGGCTTAAGGCCAGCGCCGCGTCGGCAAGGCTCGCGCCGGGCGGCCGGCGCCACAGTTAAGCGGGGGCGAGAAGAGGACGGGCCGGGAGGGGGGAAGAGCAGCGGCCGGGGGGGGGGGGGGTGGGGCGGGGGGCAGTGCGACGGGACGGGGGCAGCAGGGGGGATGAGAGAGGGGTCGAGAGGGGGGGCCGAGGGGAGGGATGCGGGTTTTTTGGGGGCGTGGGAGCGGAAGGGGTGCGGCGAGGCGAGGCGAGGCGGGGAAAGGGACGCAGCTCAAGAAGGGGGGATGGGGAGGAAGGCAGGGGGGGGGCGAGGGAGGGGAGGCGGGCGGGGAGGGCAGGCAGGGTGGGGGGCGAGGCGGCGAAGGGGGGGGCTCGAGTCGGGTGGGAAGCAGGGGGGCATGGCGAGGCGAGGGGAGGCGGGGGGGAGGCCGGAGGCGGGGAGGGGGGGGGTGAGGGCGATGACCAGGGTGGCGGGAGTGGGGGGAGGCGTAGTAGGCGGGATGAAGAGAAATGCCGCGCCCCGCGTGGGAACGCCACTTCCGAGCGAAGTGCGCACGGAGCTTGGGCGAGGGCGACGAGCTGCCCGCTCGAGCGGGGCCCCAGCAGTTGGCGAGTGAGAGATATGCGCCTCGCCGAACTCGGGAACGCCACTTGCGATCGACGTCTGCGCGGCGCCCCGGCGAGACCGACACTTTCGTCCGCTCGCGCGCCGACGAACTCCGACCAAGTGGCGTGCGAAATATGCGCGGCGCACCCCAGCAGGAACCGCGCCTTCCCCCCGCTCGCACTCATGTCTCCTTTGAGCCGTTCTTACTTCTCCGGCGTCCTCCTTTCTTTCCCTGCCCCCCTTCGTTCCCAACACCCTCCTCCTCCTCCCCTCTTCTACCTTCCCGCCTCCACACTCCTCCTCCAAGCCTCACTCCCTTCCCTCCCTCCTCTCCTTCCTCCCTCCTTCCCTCCTCCTCCTTCCTCCTCCTCCTCCTCACCAACTTTCCCCACTCCTCCTCCTCCACCTCTCCTCTCCTCATTCCCCTCCCTCTCCTCCTCCCTCTCCCTCCTCTCCCCTCCTCCTCCCCACTCCTCCTCGTCCTCCTCCTTTTCCTCCTCCTCCTCCTCCTGCTCCTCCTCCTCCTCCTCCTCCTTCTCCTCCTCCTCCTTAGGGCGGGGCAGGCGTTTCGATTGAAACTTCCGTACCACTAATGACTCGGAAGCTTAAGAAGTGGCAGCAGCTTCGCAGATGGAGGGCGGGTCGTTTTCAAAATGCGTTGTTGTTTTTGTTGTTGGTCTTCGCGCCGCGCATATTCGTTTAACAATACTGGCAATAGTTTCGCGGATTGAGGGCTGGTGGTTTTGAAACTGTGGCTGTCGCCTTAGCGCCGCGCACATCCGTTTAACCAAATGAAGGGGTTTCACGGATTGAGGGCGGGTGGTTTTCAAACTGTGGCTGTCGCCTTAGCGCCGCGCACAATCGTTTTGAACATTTGCGCGAACTTCACGGATTGAGGCCGGTTCCTGTTCAAAATGTGGCTCTCGCCTTAGCGCCGCGCGCATTCGTTTTAAACATTTGCGCGAGCTTCACGGATTGAGGGCGGTTCCTTTTCAAAAGGTGGCTCTCGCCTCAGCGCCGCGCACATGTTTTTTTGTTGCAAGAGCTCCACGGATTCCCTTGAACAACGTGCCAGACATGGTGCTTTGGAAGGGTGCAGGACTATGCGGGCGCAAAAGTTTTGTTGATTCGCTGTGTTGAAGTCCCAGGACGGGCGTTCTGGCAAGATTCTGGATCGTCAAGACGCAGCAGTCAGATTGATACGTGGCGTTGAAATCCCGAGAACAATGTTTTGGCACGCTTCAGGATCTTCAAGCTGCTGTCTTCCAGTGAGGCAGTTCCCTCAATGGACACGAACCGTTGTAGGGGCCTATGATGAGGGACGCTAAGAGGGAGGGTTAATTCCAACATCGTTGATGACCCTTGGGTTTCCGCTGGTCCTCCGCCTCCTCCTCCTCCTCTTCCTCCCCTTCCCCCTCCTCCTATTCATCCTCCTCCTCCTCCTCCTCCTCCCTCCTCCTCCTCCTGCTTCCTCTCCTCCTTCTCCTCCTCCTCCTCCTCCTCCTCCTCTCTGACCCAACTACTCGCTGGAAGATGGGCGCCGCGCCGGGGCGAGAGCAGCGACACTGCGGCCTGCTGTCGCGCGGGGGTTGCGCGCCCCGCCCCCCGCTCCTGCCACGCACGCAGCCTGCAGCTAGTGCGAGAGCTGGAGCTGTACGCAGGCAGCAGATGCACCTCCTGTGGTCGATTTGCCAGTAAGGAAGCGCCAGGACTTGCACCTCCTTCTCTCCCTGCGAGGGAGAGCTGGAGCTGTCCGAAAGCAGAGGCTGCATCTCCTGTGATCGACTTGCGAGTACGGTCGGCCCGTAACATAAGGATGCGCGATAAGGATGCAAGGGCCTTGGAGGGCCATTTCGAAGCTTTCCGAGCGGGGCGGCGCGATCAACAAGGAGGCAAGGATGTAAGGGTAGCCTTGGGAAGGTAGCCCATCCTTACTACGCGGGTTGACTGTAGCGAGAGCTGGAGGTGTCCGAAGGCAACAGCTAATTGCACCTCCGGTGATCGATTTGCCAGTAAGGAAGCGCGGGGGGGACGTGCACCTCGTCTCGGGGGGTCCTGGGACCAACGCAAGCCTCCAGACGAGCCAGGGTTGGCCAAAGAGCCCCTCAACATGGTCC
>CAUYUJ010015631.1:193329-321084 GCA_963575745.1 Prorocentrum cordatum
GGCCCAAGATGGTCCCAGGAAGGCTCGGCCTCGGGGGCCAGGCCGGTGGCAAGAGGGCGCAGCCCCCCTCAGACATGCGGCGGGGGCTCCGGAGTCCCAGCACGTTCCTCAGACGAGCTTGCTGGCAGAACTTACGGAGGCCTCCTGGATGGGGTCCGCGTAGATGGGGTCGGAGGATCGCGGTGCATCGGCGATAGATCGGCGATGCCTCGGCGATGCATGGGCGACGTCGGCGATGCATCGGCACCGTCGGCGTCGAGAAAGCCGGGCTCCACATCGAGCCGCATCGGCGATGCATCGGCGATGCATCGGCAATGCGCTGGCGAAGCCGCCGACCGCCGCCGTTGGCGAGAGGTCAACTTTTCCATCCGTCGAGGGCGACGCCGTTCCTGCAACACCCCATGTAGGCCCTGCGCCAGCCAAGACACAGACGAGGAGGAGGAGGAGGACGACGACGCGCGACGCCTGCGCGCGGCAACTGGCCCCCGCCACCTGGCCTGCAGTCTCGGCATGACGCTCTCACGGTCGCTCGACTGGCCGTCGGTCAGCAACATGATATGGCCCTGACCCGCCCTGGCCCTGAGCGCCCCCCTCTTCTCCCGCCCCCCGACCCCCATCTCTCATGCTTGACCCACACATTTTCGGGCCACGGCGGGCCTTTCAGCAGCTGCGCCTCGTCGAGAGCCTCCCAGGGACGCCTCGAGTCTTCCTGGGCCGCCTGGGGCTTCAGTGATAGGGCCGGGGCGCAAACCCCTCCTCCTCCTCCTCCTCCTCCTCCTCCTCCTCCTCATCCTCCTCCTCCCCCTCCTCCTCCTCTGGCCTTTGGGGGGGCCCCTCAAATCGTCATCGCGGATCCGGAACAAATCAGGCTTGTGCCCCGGAGGGGCTGCCGGGGCTGGCCTAGAGCGGACCCTGGTTCTCGGGGACTCGAACACCCGCACTTCCACACGCTGCCACGGTCAGCGCACAGGACGGGCCAACACGGACGCGGCAGAGACGGGGGAGAAAATCCTCCTCCGCCTCCGCCTCCGCCTCCGCCTCCGCCCCCGCCTCCGCCTCCGCCTCCGCCTCCGCCTCCGCCTCCTCCCAGAAACTCCGCCTCCTCCTCCTCCTCCTCCTCCCCTCCTCATCCACCTCCCCTCGTCCCCTCCTCCCCACCTCCTCCTCGTCCTCATACACCTCCTCCATCCTCCTCTCATCCTCCTCTCTCCCCTCCTCCCTCCTGGTCTCTTCCTCCTCCTCCTCCTCCTCCTCCTCCTCCTCCTGTCTCCTCCTCCCCTTCTCCTCCTCCTCCTCCTCCTCCTCCTCCTCCTCCTCCTCCTCCTCCTCTTCCTCCTCTCAAGAATCGCTTTCCTGGACCTCTCCAGGGGTGCGCTCTGCCCCCAGCTCCAAAGCGGGTGCGGCCGTGGCGACGGTCAGCCGTTCCTCCTTCGCAGCAGCGCTCTCGCTCACGGTGGCCGCTCTGCCACCGCTGCAGCCCGCCCGCGCCCGCTGGCAGGAGCTGGAGCCTCGGCCGCGTGGCCCAAGTTGGCTGCGCGAGGAGCGGCGCCCGCAGCGGCCGCCCTCGCCACCTCCGCCTCCTCCTCCTCCTCCCTCCTCCTCCCCCTCCTCCTCCTCCTCCTCCTCCTCCTCCTCCTCCTCCTCCTCCTCCTCCTCCTCCTCCTCCTCCTCCTATTCCTCCTCCTCCATTTCTCTTTTGCGTCCGCCTCCTCCCCCCACCGTCCCTCTTCCCCATTCCCTCCCCCGCATTTAGCTTCCGTCTGTTCCCGCCTTCCTCCACTCTGCTCGTCTTGCCACCCCCCTCCCCCTGGGAGATGCTGGGCGCGCCTTCGGCGACGCCTGGCCCCGACGGGGCTGCCGGCGCCGCGGGCCCTGCGCTGGGTGGCCATCATAGGGTTCGTCTCAGGTGGAGCCGCGCAAGGCGCGCGCTTCTGCAAGAAACCGTCCCTGCTGGCGCTGCTGGTGCTGCTGCTGGTGCTGCTGCTGGTGCTGCTGCTGCTGCTGCTGCTGCTGCTGCTGCTCGTTGTCGTCATCCTCGTCGACGTCGTCCTTATCGCCCTCCTTTTCCTCCTCATCCTCCTCCTCCTCCTTCTCCTCCTGCTCCGCCTCCTCCTCCTCCTCCCTCTTCCTCCTCCTCCTTCTCCTCCTCCCCTTCTCCTCCTCCTCCTCCTCCTCCTCCTCCTCCTCCTCCTCCTCCTCCTCCTCCTCCTCCTCCTCCTCCTCCTCCTCTCCTCCAAATCGTTGTCCTCCTCCTCCTCCTCGTCCTCGTTCAATTCGCCCTCCTCGTGGTCTGCCTCGTCGTCGTCCTCGTCGTCCTCCACCCTGCCTTACTCCTCGTCGTCGTCCTCCTCCCCACCCTTCTCCTTGTCGTTGTCCTCCTCGTCCCCCCCCTCCTCCTCGTCGTCGTCCTTCTCCTCGTCCTCCCCATCCTTGTTGCCCTTGAAGACCAGCGTTACTTGATCACACGTGCTTGATCTTGTTAGGCCTCTGGAAGCCTCCAGGTACCTCTGGAGGCCTCCAGCGACCTCTGGGGACCAGATGGATGCCCCCAGAATATGCCATCTCCTCGAGTTCTCGAGGGACGCGGCATGACCGTTCGATGAACTGTATTTTATGTTATCTGCGTTTGGCACATCTTTCGCACGACAAGGTCGAGCGGATAATGGGCTGATCCTAATGCACCCTGCTCTCCTTCTCTTGAGGGTGCTGCCCATTGGTGACGATCCCCTTTTTGCGAGGTGCCCTCAGAAAGAGCCTGAGCCTCAGTTCTTGAGCTTCAGCTCTGCTGGGGGGGTGGGTGCCGGGGTGGCTCTGCTGGGGTAGGGGGGTTGGGGTGGTTCTCAACCAATTTTGGTGGCAAAATCGGAGCTCAGGCTCAGTCCGAGTCGGCCCCTCGCCCTGGAGAGCCTGAACGCGGGCTCATAGAAAACCCAGCGGCCGCCCAGACGGCCCAAGAGGGCCCTGAGTGGCCGAAACATCGCTCCAAGATGCTCAATATGTTCCGCAAACGGCTCCAGAAGCCTCCAACGCACCCTCCCGACACCTCCTAAGAGTGCCCCAAAACGGGAAACCTGTCCCATTCCATTGGGGAAACATTTTTTAGCATTTTCGCTTCTTCGGCCTTCGCAGTGTCCAACACGGGCCAAGAGACCCCCTAAACAGGCCCAGAGGCTCTCAAGAGGGCCCCAAGTCGGCCCAAGAAGGGCCCAAGACGGCCCGGGAGGCCCCGAGACAGCCCAAGCAGGCCCCAGGACGCGCCCAAGAAGCGCCCAAGAGGGCTTCATCACGGCCCCAGGGCCCAAGACGGCCCCAAAGGCGCCCCAAAGCGCTCCTGAAGGCTTAAACATTACTTCCTACACCTCCCCAGGAGGCCTCCAGGATGCCTCCTGCATGCCCCCCGAAAAGCCCAAAAGGCCCCCAAGCGGCTCAACAATCACCTCCAAGACGCCCCCCCAGGAAGCCTCGAAGATGCGTCGCAGAGGCCACTCAAGAAGCCCACGCAATGCCTCCAAGCTGTTTCCAAACCACTTACGTTTGAACAAGCGCGCTGGGGCGAAAGCGTCCTTCTGACAGCGGGATCGTCCCGGATCGACGGCACCGGCCGGAGGCCGCTACAATATGCATATCCACCGCCCGTGGAACCGATGTCATGGGGACCCAGCGGGCGGTGGATGTGGACATAATTGGGCCCCTGGGGCCAAAACATATCCATATCCACCGGCCGTGGAGGTCCGCGAAAATCGATCCTCCAAGCGGTGGGTATATATATATATATATATAACGTCCCGCCGCGAACCCTTGGCATCCTCAGAGACACGACGTCCGCTGCGGTGACCAAGCTCGACCCTCGCCTACCATGGCTGGCTTCAAACCTCTCTGCGACTGCGCGTGGTGCTCCAGGGGCCCTCCCGACAATCGGCTTCCCCTCCAGCTAGATCCTTCATGCCCGATCGCACCCCCCCCTCCGTCCTCCCGCCCGCCTTCCCCTCTTCTCCGCCCCCGCTGCACTCCGCATCCGCCCCTCCTTCCCCCCCTCTCCTGTTCCGCCCCCGCGGGAGAGGGACAGAGAGGGAAGGGCAAATGGGGAGGGAGATCGCAATGAGGGAACCGCCCGGGCCTCTTCCCCTCCTGTCCCCTCGGCCCTTCCCTGTGCCACCAGGTTGCCCTTTTTGGTGTTGCGGAGCGTCTCTAACGCCTCGCAAGCGGGCCGGATGGAGGTCACAGAAGAGGACGGCTCCGTATGCGTACATGCACACACACATATATACATACATGTTTGTGTGCATGCTTCTATACACATACATGTACACATACATGTATATCGATGTGTGTGTTTCTAGCGAAAGATGGGGAACGAGAGCGAGAGAACGAGAGAGAGAGGGAGGTACGGAGAGAAACTGTGGGAACTATGGAACAAACGGAGACACCGAGAGAGAGAGAGAGCGAGAGAGAGAGAGAGAGAGACAAACAATACATAAAGAGAGGGAGAGAGAGAGGGAGAGAGGGAGGGAGGGAGGGAGAGAGAGAGAGAAAAAACAACATAAAAACACAGAGAGCGAGAGAGAGAGAGAGAGAGCGAGAGAGAGAGAGAGAGACAGAGAGAAGGAGAGAGCGAGAGAGAGAGAGAGCGACGAAAGAGGGAGAGAAAGAGAGGGATGGAGAGAGAGGGAGAGAGAGAGCGAGCGGGATACATGTACATGTCTAGATATATAGAGAGAGAGAGATAGAGAGAAAAAAAAACGAGAGGCAGAGAGTGACAGAGAGAGTGAGAGAGAAGGTGATCGGAAGGAAGAGAGGGATATTATACATATATATATATATACATATATGTATATATGTGTATGGCTACAGCAAACAAAGTATCCACCAAGATCCCAAGCACATTCCTGGAAGAGCTTGCGTGCAAAGGTTCCCTTCCAATGCTTCAGAGCACGTGTGAGCCCCCCCGGGGTTGCAAAGACGACGACGGCCCGCGGCCTGGGGCCTCCCGTGAGGCCTCCCAGACATGCTCAGCCCGACGGCCTCTGGTGCCATCTCCAGTTGGTCTCCTGCTCCTCCTTCTCCTCCTCCTCCTCCCTCCTCCTCCTCTCCTCCTCCTCCTCCTCCCACGCCTCCCTCCTCCTCCCTCCTCCTCCCTCCTCCTCCCTCCTCCTCCCTCTTGCCTCTCCTCCCTCCTCCTCCTCCTCCTCCCAGTTTGGCGGCGCGCCCAGGGGTGAAAATGGAGCAGGGACCGACCGCCCAGGCATTCCTATAGGCCTACCACGAAGTCTTCGTAGAGCCCAGACATGCTCTAAGAACAAACACGACATGAGCCCGATGTGTTAAAACAAGACAGACTCAGGCAGAACTGTTATGAGAACATGTCGTGCAAATCGCAGAAGGTTCTTAGAGCATTCTTTGGTGGGCCTATAGGCGAGCCGGGACGCTTCGCCACTGCCTGAGAAAAGAAAGGGACCAGGGCATCTCAGGAGGCTCGGACGTCCCCGTGGCTTCCGAGAAGTTTCCTGAGCCTCCCCCCAAAGACGCAGAGGAAGCTCCTCAGACGGCGCGAGGGCTTCTGAGAAGTCCCGCCGCCTTCTGAGAAGGCCTTCTCCTTCTCACTTCCCCCCCCCGCTCGCCGCCGAAATCTGACCTCCCGTGTGCGTCGACCGTGAGGTCTCCCAAATATTCTCTTGTAAGGTCTTCCGTATCTGGGGGGCGCGCAGACATGAACTAGCGATCCATGGATTTGGCGCGCGGTCGCCAAGTCCATGGATCGGGGGAGTTGCCCTCCCCAAACTGCGGCCGGTGCCGCCTCATTCGGCGGCCGAAGTCCGCGATTTCCAATGGAAACGGGACCCGCGGCTAACCCAAGCCCCCTAAATCCATGCTTGCGATCGCCTGAGCATGGCACCCAGCACGATCTCCCGCATGGTCTCCCGTACGCTCCAACGTGTAATCTCCCGCGCCGTCTCAAGTTTGCTCTCCTATAGGTGCGGACCATTGAATGGTCTGCACATTTAGGAGAGGAGGACGACGAGGTCGAGTTCAGCTCCTCCTCCTCCTCCTCCTCTTCCTCGTCCTCCTCCTCCTCCTCGTCCTCCTCATCCTCCTCGTCTTCCTCCTCCTCCTCCTCCTCCTCCTCCTCCTCCTCCTCGTTCTCCTCCTCCTCCTCCTCCTCCTCCTCCTCCCCCTCCCACTCCACCTCCTCCTCCGCCTCCTCCTCCTCCTCCTCGTCCTCCTCCTCCCACTCCACCTCCTCCTCCTCCTCCTCCTCCTCCTCCTCCTCCTCCTCCTCGTTCTCCTCCTCCTCCTCGTCCTCCTCGTCCCCATCATAGAATGGCATTCTTTCACCCGGCTTGCCATTGAAGGATGCAATGTACGGCCTTCTGCAGCCAGGGTGACATTTCACATCAGCCTAATTCATTCGCCTGGTACGGGGAACGCCCACCATTACCACGAAGATGTTGTTTTCGCTCTTTGGTTGCGTCAGTCGTCTCTGTGTTATCTTGCTGGCTTCCTACCTTGCGAAATCACCTGGGGACTCGGCAGAAGTGCCCAGGAGGTCCCTCTATTCCCGGGGTCGAGGTTGATGGGCCACTTTTCCACAACCACCGCCGTAGGTAGGATGGGGGATGAGCGAGGATGGGAATGTTTCCTCCTCCTCTTCCCCCTCCTCTTCCTCCTCCTCCTCCTGTTACTCCTCCTCACTTCATTCCCAAATTCGAGCGCGCCAGGGGCATTCACTCAAGCATACACGATAACCCAATCAAGCTGATGGGAGGCACACACTCGATGTGGGCCTAGTTCTCATTCTGCTGGTGAAATGCACGTTCTGCCTTCAAGGCCGCTTCTCTGGCTATGACGGCCTCTTCGAGGCCATTCTCATTGAGCCCGAAACGCAGAAGGAGATTTGTCCAAACAAAACCTCTCTCCCCAGATCGCTGTAGTGTGTGGGAGGGGGGGTATCTGCCAACTGAGGCTTTCGCTGATGAGCTCTGGGCGTCAGCACCTGTACTAAAGCCTGAGGAGACGGGGCCTGCCAAGGCCCGATGGTCCATCCTCTGTACTGCTTGGAACCGCACGGGAACTTCAAGTCGAGCGCCCGCTTCGTCTGACGACCGAGCGTGACCGTGGTCGGCTGGCCCGAGCAAGGCCTGGTCAAGGACTGCACCCCCTCCCAGGCATAGCCTCCACAACCCAGGCAGGCCAAGACATGGCTGCTCGTGGGGGGCGCTGCAGGGCGGCCTCTGTCGGCCAGCAGCTCCTCCTCCTCCCTCTCCTCCTCGCCCTCCTCCTCCTCCTCCTCTTCCTCCTCCTCCTCCTCCTCCTCCTCCTCCCCCTCCTCCTCCTCCATTCATCCTCCTTACAGGTAGCTGCTCCCTGTCGCACCCCGAGGCGAATTTTTAGGGCGGGCCAGGCGTTTCGCCTGAACACTCCCCACCGCTAATGACTTGAATATTAAAAAGTGGCAGCAGTTCCACAATTGGAGGGCGGGTCGTTTTCAAAATGTGGTTTTCGCCTTAGCGCCGTGCACATTCGTTTTTGTCCCAACCATCCTGTGGTGTTGGGTCCTCGTTTTGAAGAGACGGTGCCCCGCGTTCCCTCCTTCCTCCTCTCCCCCCTCCCTCCTCTATTTCGGCACACCCCTCACACGCATCGTGGCCCCATCGGGCGCTCCGCCGAAGGCCCCAGTACTGCCGCCCGCATGCGTCTCGCACACCCAATTCGGCACACCCCTCACACGTTTCGTGGCCCCATTGGGAGCTCCGCCGAAGGTCACGCACACCCAATTCGGCACACCCCTCACAAGCTCCGTGGCCCCATAGGGGGCTCCACCGAAGGCCCCAATGCTGCCGCCCGCATGCGTCCCTCACACCCATTTCGGCACACCCCTCACACGTTTCGTGGCCCCATAAGGAGCTCCGCCGAAGGCCCGAGTGCTGCCGCCCGCATGCGTCCCGCACGCCCAAGTCGGCACACCCCTCACACGTTTCGTGGCCCCATAGGGAGCTCCACCGACGGCCCCAGTGCTGCCGCCCGCATGCGTCCCGCACACCCAAGTCGGCACACCCCTCACACGTTTCGTGGCCCCATAAGGAGCTCCGCCGAAGGCCCGAGTGCTGCCGCCCGCATGCGCCCCGCACGCCATTCGGCACACCCCTCACACGTTTCGTGGCCCCATAGGGAGCTCCACCGAAGGCCCCAGTGCTGCCGCCCGCATGCGTCCCGCACACCCAATTCGGCACACCCCTCACACGCTTTCGTGGCCCCATAGGGAGCCCCACCGAAAGCCCCAATGCTGCCGCCCGCATGCGTCCCCACACCCAATTCGGCACGCCCCTCACACGTTCGTGGCCCCATAGGGAGCTCCACCGAAGGCCCAGTGCTGCCGCCCGCATGCGTCCCGCACATTCATTTCGGCACACCCCCTCACACGCTTCGTGGCCCCATAGGGAGCCCACCGAAGGCCCCAGTGCTGCCGCCCGCATGCGTCCCGCACACCCATGTCGGCACACCCCTCACACGTTTCGTGGCCCCATAGGGAGCCCCACCGAAGGCCCCAGTGCTGCCGCTCGCATGCGTCCTGCACACCCATGTCGGTATACCCCTCACACGTTTCGTGGCTCCATAGGGAGCTCCACCGAAGGCCCCAGTGTTGCCGCCCGCATGCGCCCCGCACACCCATGTCGGTACACCCTTCACACGTTTCGTGGCCCCATAGGGAGCTCCACCGACGGCCCCAGTGCTGCCGCCCGCATGCGTCCCGCACGCCCATTTCGGCACACCCCTCACACGTTTCGTGGCCCCATAAGAAGCTCCACCGAAGGCCCCAGTGTTGCCGCCCGCATGCGCCCCGCACACCCAATTCGGCACACCCTTCACACGCTTCGTGGCCCCATAGGGAGCTCCACCGAAGGTCCCAATGCTGCCGCCCGCAAGCGTCCCGCACACCCAGTTCGGCACACCCCTCACACGCTTCGTGGCCCCATAGGGAGCTCCACCGAAGGCCCCAGTGCTGCCGCCCGCATGCGTCCCGCACACCCAGTTCGGCACACCCCTCGCACGTTTCGTGGCCCCATAGGGAGCCACACCGAAGGCCCCAGTGCTGCCGCCCGCATGCGTCCCGCACACCCATTTCGGCACATCCCTCACAGGTTTGGTGGCCCTATCATCCACCGAAGGCCCCAGTGGCGGCGCTCAGATGCGTCACCCACACCCACCCAATTCGGCACACCACTCACACGCTTCGTGGCACCATAGGGAGCTCCACCGAAGGCCCCAGCGGCCGCGCTCACATGCGTCCCCGCCACCCATTCTGGCACGCCCCTCACAACAACAGGCTTCGTGGCCCCATAGGGAGCTCCACCGAAGGCCCCATTGGCACCGCCCGCAAGCGTCACCACCCGCACCCAATTCGGCACACCCCTCACACGTTTCGTGGCCCTACAGGGAGCTCCACCGAAGGCCCCAGCGGCGGCGCTCACATTCGTCCCCGCCACACATCCCAGTACACCCCTCACGCGCTTCGTGGCCCCATAAGGAGCTCCACCGAAGGCCCCAGTCGCGGCGCTTACATGCGTCTCCGCCACCCATCCCGGCAACCCCCCCGCAGCAGCATCATGTTTCGGGGGCCCATCGGGAGCTCCACTGGAGGCCCCAGTGGCGGCCCTCACATGCGTTTCCGCCACCCATGTCGGCACGCCCCGCGCGTGTTTCATGTTCCCATAAGGAGCTTCACCGAATGCCCCAGGGGCACCCATCTCGGCACACCCCTCACACGTTCCGTGGTCCTGTTGGGAGTTCCACTGAAAATGAAACCCGCAGCTGCGGTACTGACAACTGCATATGGTTGGATTCTTCGCCAGGCTAATTGAAAAAGACAAGAGCTTCACGGATTGAGGGCGGGTGGTTTTCAAAATGTGGCTCTCGCCCTCGCGCCGCGCGCATTCGCTCAACCTCCCCCTCCCCCTCCCCCTTCCCCTCCCCCCCCACCCCCCTCTCCCTGCTGCTTCTCCTCCTCCTACCTCCTTCCTCCACCTCCCCCTCCTCCTCCTCCACCTCTCCTCCTCCTCCTCCCCTCCCGTTCTCCTCCTCCTCCTCTCCTCGTCCCTCCCTCCTCCTCCTCTCTCGTCCTCCTCTCCTCCTCCCCCTCCTCCTCCTCCTTCCTCCTCCCCCGAGCGAGAGGAGCCACGGAAGCTCCCTGGGCTGCCCACGGCGGCAGCACAACCGACCACCAGCGCAACTGAAACCGACCAACACCGCCGGGCGGCAGGCAGCGATTAGACCGGCTACACGCAGGAGTGACCGTAGGTAAGAGTGACCTTTGGTGCGCGGCTTTGGGGGCCGCGGGGGGACCAAACACAGGCGCGCAAGGCGCTACTATCGCATTGCGTTCGGCGATCGGGGGGCCCCACTGGGTCCGCACCAAAGGTCACTCCGGCGAAAGGTCACTCTTACGGCGCGGCGATTACAATGGAATCGGTCCGACCGGACCGGTCCTCAGACGGCATTTAGGAGTCGGCCTGGGCAATTCGATGCATGAAACTGGGTGAACACAGGAACCCGTCGGTCGGAAGAAGCGGGTAGAAACATGAAGTAGGAAGGCGTTGGAAGCAGACCGGCCTCCCCCCCGCCCCCTGAAGAGGAAGGAAGAGGGGAAGCCACTCGACTCTTGAATTGGGAAGGCACCTGACGCAGATCGGGATCTGGATATCCAAGAATACACACAGTGGAGGCCAGTCCATGAGAAACCTTCCACAAGAAACCCGACCCTGAGACCCCAGGACTTCCATTGATTTTTGGCGTGGGAGCGCCACGCCTTCCAGCGCGAAACCCTCGAACCCCAGGGCACACTGGAGGCACGCAGGGTGTTTCTTGGCATGGGCCCCCACTTTACTTTCAACCACCGGCGTGCACGGCTGCAGCCAGGAGGCCCAGAACGGGCGCGGAGGAGGAAGGGCGGAGGCAGAGCAGGCGGAGGGGCACTGCGAGCCGAGGAGGGTCGAAGGGGGGACCTGGCTCCCTAGACCCCCGACGTCGCGCCTGCTTTTCACAACGTCGACCCCCAGAGGTCTGGACCTCTTTCCTAGGGGAACAAAGGGAAACAAAAAGTGGCATAAACATAAAAACTCGGAGGTCCGCGCGGTTTTCTCGGATCGGCGCTGGACCCCGCTCCCTGGCGCGCGGAGCGCCCGCCGGGGGGCCCCAGCGCCGATCCGAGAAATCCGCGCGGACCACCGAATTTTTATGTTTCTGTCATGGTTCGTTCCCGTATGCTTTCCCCTCCTTCCTTGCCCCTGCCGATCTCACAAAACATCCGCACCTGCATTCCCAGGTCGGGGTGCGTGGCTCTATATCAGGTCTTCGCAGCGTCGACCCCTGGAGGTCTGGATATCCCTTCCCCGGGGCCGGTTCTCCAGCTCGAACATCGTCTTTTGACGGCCCCGAGGCCTGGAGAGGGCCCCCGGAGTCTGAAAACGGCGAACAACAAAAAACGCGGTTGTGATTTTTGCTCACAGCTCTGGACGCCCGAAGAGGGGGTACGGACAAAATGGGCACAATGCCCACCAACACATGCTGCTCCAAACCGACAGCGGCCGCTGTTGGGCAGGCGGCCTTCTGTCCCAAATGGACACAGGCCGCGGCGGCGCGGACAGCGAGTCCTGCTCAACATGAAGAGGAACTGCTGTTGAGCATTGCACCCCTTTCCGTACCCATTTCGGGCGTCCAGATCGTCGGGCGGGCACGGGACTGGGGTCCAAAACGCAGGAATCGTCCTCCTGAGCGATGCCCTAAGACCTACGCCCTCAGCCCCAAGCCCTGAGCCCGACGCCCTATGCCTCGCGCCTTGGGCCCTAAGCCTAAACCCTGAGCGCTACGCCTCAAACCCTACGCCCCAAGCCTCGAGCCCTACGCCCCGTTCTTTCCGTACCCATCTCGCTCGCGCAAAACAACGCGAGGGGGGCTTTCCCGAGGGAGCTGCGTGCTCGGGCGACCGGCTGCGCGGCCCTGGACTCGGCGAGGACGTCGCCGCGGCAGCGGCGAGGGGTCCCCGACGGCAAGGCCGCGAAGCTCCTGGGCGAGGCGGGGGCCGACCGTCCCGGCAGTTCTGTAGGCCTACCACGAAATGTTCTCAGAACCCCAAACATGTTTTAAGGACCCAAAGACTGCTCCAAGAACGTAAGCCTGTAGGTTCGAAGCCCAAAAGCAACGTCCTAAGAACAAGAGCAAGGTTATTGGAGCAGTGTTCATAGAACCCCAGCGTGGTCTAAAACAGGACGGTCCCGGCCAGAACTGTTCTAAAAACATGTGATTGAAAGCAGACAAGGTTCTTAGACAATTCCCTGGCAGGCCTATAGGCGAGCCAGGACGCTTCGCCACTGCTCGCTCTTGGGCGGCGCGGGGGCCCAGGCCCTGGCCAGCGCAAAGAACGGGCGGCCGGCGATCGATGCGCCCGCCCCCCCCATGCTCGGGGGCTGCTCAACCCGGACACGATCGCGTCACTGCAAAACATCAGGGCGGGAACCTTGTGCTGGTTTTCGGCCCAGCAAGGCCCTCGCCGGGCCTCAGGACCGTCAAAACACGACTGAGGACGAAAAACCGGTGCCGGGGAAAGAATCGTGACTTGCGGTGACACCGTCCTGAAAAAATCAGGACGTCGCATGTCTGGGAAGGTGCCCTTGGCCCAAGGCGCCCCCCAGCGTTTCGCTCGCTTTTGGAGGGGGACGAAGAATGGCATAAACATCAAAACCTTGGAGGTCCGCGCGGATTTCTCGGATCGGTGCGGAGCGCGCCAGGGGCGGCGCCGGAGGCGCCGCAAGGGGGGTCCAGCGCGGATCCCGGAAATCCGCGCGGACCTCCGTGTTTTATGTTTATGTCATTCTGAGCCCCTGGGGCCCCTGGGGCCCTTTGAGCCTCGTGAGGGGCGCACTGGAGGCCGTGGGGGCCTCCTGGAACTCCTGGGTGCACTTTGGGCCAGGAGCACTTCTAGCAGCACCCGCCTGGAGGATCCTGAGATCCGACGTGGCCCAGAACATGCCACATCGCAACAACAAATCACGCCCGGAGCCCGGGCGGGGCCCGTCTTCCTGCGTCATTTCTCGAGCCGCATCGCTCTGTGAGGGCCCCCCGGCGCTAGAAAGGCGAGCACGCCCGGCCCGAAACAACCGAGGCGCCAGGAACTCCAGGCGCGCTCCGCGGTCCCGCCCGCGGGGAGGGGCGCCTTGTCCAGGCCGTTCCAAATGTTCGTGCCGCCCCCCGCTTGGAGCCCGTCGACGGCCTCCTCGGCCTGCTTCTGCCCCTCCTGAGTTGATGGGCCTGTTTTCCACCACCACCACCAGAAGTTGGACGGGGGGAAGGAGGAGGAGGGTGAGGAGGAGGACGAAGAGGAGTAGGAGGAGGAGGAGGAGCAGGAGGAGGAGGAGGAGGAGGAGGGGGAGGACCCCCTCCCCCTCCGCCTCCCCCTCCTTCTGGAGGGAGAGGGGAGGATGAGGAGGAGGAGGAGGAGAAGGAGGAGGAGGAGGGGGAGGAGGAGGATGAGGAGGAGGAAGAGGAGGAGGGCATTATGGTGGTGGTGGTGGTGGTGGTGGTGGTGGTGGTGGTGGTGGTGGTGGTGGTGGTGGTGGAAAGCAGGCCCATCATGAGACGGCGGCGGGAGAGCGAAGAGCGGCCAGCCACGAGGCGGCGCCCGCTGCCGCGGAGGGATGTGCAGGGGGGGGACGGGAGGGGGATCTGGACGTCCGAAACGGGTACAATGCCCAACAACAAATGTTGCCCCAATCCAGTAACCGCCGCTGCTGGGCAGGCGGCCTTTTCTCTCGAATTGACACAGGCCGCGGCGGCGTGGGCAGCGAGTATTCATCAAAATGAACAGGAACTGCTGTTGGGCATTGCACCCATTCTTTCCGTACCAATTTCGTTCGTGCCGAGAGGGGGAGGGAGCTCCTCTTTCTCGGCCCCTTCGCGAAGACGTAGCCAGGACGAGGGTAAATTCGAGTGGGGATAAAGTCGAGTGGGGATAACTTCGAGCGAGGCGGCGCCCGCTTCCGCGGAGGGATGTGCAAGGGGACGGGAGGGGGAGGCGGCGCCTGTGGCTGCTAAAACGGTCTCCCCGGGAGTAACAACGCAAATTCCCGTAATAAAGCTCAGCGCGCTAAATAGTAAACGGGCTGCTTCCCGGAAGAAAAACACAATTTCCCGCAGCTCCGTTTTAGCAGCCACGGGTTTACCAGCCTTCGCCTGGCTTCTGAGAAGCCAGGAAAATAATACATTCGCGTGGGGATAAATCGAGAATCTCTGAGACCGGAATGCCCTGAAAGCGTTCGGGAACCTCTGGAACGGTTTCATCCTCGTCCTAGCCTCGCCCGAAGGCTCCTCTTCCTCGAGAAACTTGGTACTAGGCCTGGTACTGAGAAGCCTAGCAGAATGCTCTGATGCAGCGACGTCCAACAAACGGTTGCCAGATGGTAGATGGTGGCAGCAACGTTTTTGTTGATCCCACATTAACCGATATACGCATCGCTGGAAGCTGGGTGAGCCAACATCATGCCATTTAACGCCATAGTCAGCCCAAACTCTGCTGCGCATACCGCTGTGAGCGGTGTGCCACCTCAGTTTGGTTTTATTGGGCATGCGTGCATAGCGGATCACGTGGAACTTATGTCAGCGAGTTTTATGTTCATGGCTAGGTCGGGCATGTCCCCCTACAGGAGGATTTTGGACGATAAATAAAAGAAAATAGTCAGGCGATATTCAAAAATGCTCAAACATACTGAAACGATCGTCCCCCGATTATTCTTGACTAATTTTGAATATCCCCTCTGTAGAGGGACAGGCCCGACTTAACACGTGGAAGTATGTCAGCGGGTTTAGGGTTTGTGGCCGAATGTCAGACGAGCTGGCGCCGTGCTCTAATCAAGCTGTGTCTACGGAATCGTTGGATTCACTTTGTGGTCATGCCCACGTGGCACCGCGAGGCCACACCACCACGGCATCACTAGAAGAGGGAACAAAATCCATGAACATTAAATTTTGGCGCTCCGCGCGGAGTTCTTGCATTCGCGCTGGACCCCCCTCCCTGGCGCGCGGAGCGCGCCAGGGGCGGCGCCGGAGGCGCCGCCTGGGCGGCTCAGCGCGTATCCAAGAATTCCGCGCGGAACGCCAAAATCACGCTACTATGATGTGGCGACAACACGACAATGCCGGTTGCTGTTTTCCCTTGTCCGTCCACCAGCGCGCCCTCTTCCAATTCCCCCCCCGTCTTCTTCGGCACCTGACCGCTCTCTGAAATCAGGCGGTGCAGGGAAACGTATCGGGCGCCGTTGCTTTCTCGCACCGTTTCGGAACGCCTTGAGAACGTTCTGGAGAGCTCTGGAGCGACCTATCCTCAAATTACGCCGGCCTGGCGACGATGCAGGACTGTTTCGAGGCAAGGTGGCATGGAACACCAAGGTAGTAAACCCAGCACGTGCGGCTGAATTTGTTCTGCAGCAGCGCCCCTCCGTCCCTGTCGATGATCTTGAGAACGTGTGTTCGCGCCAAAATGTGCTTGTCCACCTGGGCCCTTCGACGCGACTTGGGTAACGTTCTAAGGGCCGACGCAAGCTGCGTGGTATCGGGGGGACCGTACAGCCTCTCGAGGCACCAGGAAGCCGCCTGAGGCCGCCCACAGAAGGACCAACCACCAATCAAGATATGAAGCCTCGAGGGGGTGGGGAGAAGACGAGGAGGGGGGGGGGGAGAAGAGTGAGGGAGGCAGGGGGGGCGAGGAGACAGGAAGGAGGAGGGAGGAAAGCGAGGAGGAAGGAGGGAGGGAGGACGCAGGAGGATGGAGGGTGGAGCGTGGGGAGCGAAGGCCGGGTTTCATGGCACACGCCTGTGGACGTTATCGCAGGGGCCAGCGCTCTCGCGAGGGAGCTTCCCGCGGCCTTGGTGCGCCGGGGAGGGCAGCCCCGCCGGGCGCCGCCGGCAACGCCAGCAAAAGGGGGCGAGGCCGGGCAGACCTCGTCGTCGTCGTCCCCGCCTCCCCACCGCCCTCTGCCTGCGCATCTGCCCTCCCCCCCTTCGCCGTGCTCCTCTGCCAGCACTCTTCTCCTCCTCGTCCAAGCCCTCCCCCTCTCCCTCTGCCTCGTCGCCCTCCCCCCTCCGTCCTCGCCGCCCCCCCCCCCCCCCTTTCCCCTTCCCCTCACCCTCCCCCCCATCTTCCTCCATGGCGTGGGGCGCGAGGAATATCACCGATGTCTTCGTGGCTCTGTCTGCCCCGAAGACGGTAAGGCACAAGAGCGCTAGAGAGACACACCAAAAAAAGACACAGAGGCACTCCCGCGGAACTATCTGGCGGGGTTCCCCGCGCGTGTCGGCCGTGCGAGCAGCGGAATGTAACCCGCTGCCAGCCAGATGGGGCACGATCGAGCAGTCTCAGACCTGGCCTCTCCCGCGCACTGTTTGGACACCTTGTTGCGTGGTGGGCCTTACGCCTCTGATGACGCTGAACGGTCTGCAACCTAGCTGGGCATCTTGAACGTAAGCATGCGGTGGACATGTATGTAAGTATGCATGCGTGCATGCATTCATGCATGCATGCATGTATGGATGGATGTATTTATGGATGTATGTATGTACGTATGTGTGTATGTACGTACGCATGTATGCATGTATGCCTGAATGTATGTCTGTGCGTATATATGTCTGTATGTCTGTCTGTATGCATGCATGCATGTATGTGTGTATGTTTATAGTAAGTTTGTATGTCTGTATGCACGTATATATATATATATATATATATATATATATGTGTGTGTGTGTCTGTCTGTCTGTCTGTCTGCCTGTCTGCCTGCCTGCCTGCCTGCCTGCCTGCCTGCTTGCCTGTATGTACGTACGTACGTACGTACGTACGTACGTACGTGTGTGCGTATATATATATATATATACATACATTTGTGCATATATATATATATATACATACATATATCTATATATATATACATACATATATATATATATATGTGTGTATGGTTTGCCCCCCGGGCCCGAATACATCCACGTACACTGCCTGCCCAGGTCCACGAATACCGATCCCCCCGGGCGGACGCTGGTGGCCATGGTCGGAGGCGAGCCCAGGGGGGTGTTGAGAGGGGGCAGCGCACAATGCCTCGGAAATCAGGATCGGGGCGTTCTCAAAGTCCTTGAGTAGAGGGCAGCAAATCCACCCCGACAACAACCACCCCGACACTCGAAGCCGTTTGGCGAACGCACGCAAATCAGAAATCGACCATGGCAGGGCTGTCTAGGAAACGCCCAGGGCCGTTTAGTAAGCGCCCAGGGCGTGTACTATGAGTTTTCTCGGTGCGCGCGTCGCTTCTGGGGGGGGGGGGGGGCGACGCACATATAGTATCAGTAGATGTCGCGCGTTCTGGCGCGTGGTGTGCCTCTGCGAAGCAACAGGCGGCTGGTTCGCGCGGGGCAGGGCGGCGGAGGCGCGCAGGATAAGACGCGGGGCGGCCAAGGCAGCAGGAATCTTGCGGGGTAGCGGTGGGGGCACCGCTTGGCCGCAGGGAACTCACCACGGCCATGGCCGCGGTGAGAGACGAGGGGGCCAGGGGGGGGTGAGGACGAAGCTCCTCCTCCTTCTTCTCCTCTTCCTCCTCCTCAGAATTCGCTACTTCCCCCCCTCCCTCCTCCCTGCTCCCCCTCCCCCACGTCCTCCTTCTCCTCCTCCTCTTCCTCCTCCTCGTCCTCGTCCTCCTCCATGGTGAGAACGAGGATCACCGACCAGACCGCCAGGGCTGCGAGCGGGCCGCATTTGAGCAGTCCTTGGGCGGAGGAGTGATTGTCAGGGGGGGGCACGAGTCACCTGGGAAACCCCACCTCGCAGCCTGCTCATGTTGGTTGCTGCCGAGGGCGAACCCTGGCGAGGGGCCGACGAGGAGGGAGGGAGGGAGACGGAGGTGTACAGCCATCGTGCTACCACAAGAAGACAGGCTGAATGAGGAACGAAGGGGCTTCCCTGGCCACGGCGAGCCTCGTCCACGACCAAATGCAGAGACCTGAACCCAAGAAACGGCCCGGAACCCAGAGCCCCTCGTCTGTGCTTCAGCGTGTTCACGGCAGGCGGGCGAAGAGGACGGAGGGAGAGTGAGGGAGCTCTGCTGAGGACAGGGCAGGACCGGAGCTACATGGGGCCATGAACCGAAGCAGCACACGGCACCTGCCCATCGAAGCCAAGCCACTATGTAAGACCTGCAGTGTGCGCGGACATGTACACAACACGCGAACGCCCCTTCCGCCCCAGGGGAGAGGGGCAACGATAGGGGCGGACTGGCAGATTGGGGGAAACATCGACCTGGAATCGGCGACCCATCGCCGATAGATCGGCGATAAGACCCCGATAGCAAATCCCCACGTTCCCGGGCGGGGTGGGACTATCGGGCCCCTGTCGGCGATGAATCGAAGATTGGGGGTCGATGCATCCCCCCCCCTGTGAATTCCGTTCGCGACGTAAGCTCCAAAACTCTCGATCCCCTTCCAATCGGTCGATTCCTAAAAACACTGAACCCACAAAAATGTTGTCATCTCTTGGGATGTCGCCTTTTGCTTCCGCTGGCTTTCGGGGATCCTCTGACCCGGGCGACTCCAGACCCGGGTCAGTCAGGCCTTGCAGAATCCTGCAAGATCCTGCACCCGAACCTGGGCCCATGCGAAGGACCCTGCAAGATCCTGCAGGATCCTGCGCGCAGACCCGGGCCAATGCGACCCGTGCCCCTGCAGGACCCTGCAGGATCGGGCGCTCTGGCTGACCCCGTGTGCACTGACCCCCGTCTCGAGGCTCCCGAGGGCGTGCGCCGAGCCTCCGCCGGCCTCCAACCGCGGAGGCGCCTGGTTCTACTTCCGCCGCGGGAGAGATGGCAAATCCTTCGATCCTCGAGCTCCAGCCATCTGGGCTCAAGTTCTTAGCCCGAGCAAGCTGAGCCAGCGAGTTCGCGCCGAGGGTCGGCAGAGTCCTCGGCGAGCCTTTTTTGTTGTCATCCCGCGTCACGTGTCCTCACTGGGTACAGCTGGGGACAAGCACTGACCCTTGATTGTTGCGATCGTTGTGATCGTTGTGGTCGTTGCCAATTATGGAACGCCTCAGATGGTAGTTGTTGTCCCTGCACCGTTTGTCGGAACGTGCTCGATTTACCAGCCTGGAACACGTCCCCATGCTGGGCATCGCACGATGCCGATCTTGGGAATTCCCCTAAGTTTCTGGGGGCGCACCCCTGAGGTTGTCATCGCCTTTTGGCGTGTCAGCCTTAAGGTTAGGTCGGGCGTGTCCCCCGACAGGTGGATTTTGGAGGAAAAATGTAATAACAAAGAGTCAAACATATGTTCAAGAATGGCCAGAAATAGTCGAACAATTCTTCCCAGACTAGTGTTGACTAGTTTTGAAAAGTCCTCCTATAGAGGGACATGCCCGATTTCATCTTAGGGCTAAGGATAAGTTCAAAAGTGGTGATCGGTGCCATCGGGGTTCTGCTAACCCGGGTCCAGCAGACCCGGGTCAGCAGGAAACCAAAACACTGCAATGCAGAAAAACAACAACACAATAAAACACAAGAACAAACACAAACACAAACACAATAACAACACTATCAACAATAACAACAACAACAACAACAACAACAACAACAACAGCAGCAGCAGCAGCAACAACAGCAACAACAACACCAACACCAACACCAACACCAACACCAACACCACCACCACCACCACCACCACCACCACCACCAACAACAACAACAACAACAACAACAACAACAACGCAGGACTTCGCAGACCCGGGACGGCCAATACGCGCGGCCGCCTCGCGGCCACGAGCGGCTCGCTAACCCCGGGTCAGCCAGAGGGGGTCTTCGCAGGATCTTGCAGGATCCCCCAGACTATTTTTGACTATTTTTGATCGCGCGGTGACCTTGGAGGAGCTTCCAACGCCCGGTGAGGGAGCGCCTCCAAGGCCCCCCCCCCAAGAATGGCTAAAAATAGTCGAACAATCGCCCCCAGACTATTTTTTACTATCTTTGAATAGTCAGTGCCCTGGCTGACCCCCGTTTGCCTTGACCCCCCGTCTCTTAAGCTCCCGATGCCACGCTTCCACCGCCCACCTGGCGAGGGAGCGCCAGCCCCCCCCCCCCCCCCCGTGGCCTCCGTCGCCGTGCCCCCCCCCCGTCGTGGGACTGTCCCAGAGCTGGGGCCCCTACTTCCGCGTGTTCACGGCAGGTTCGGGCCGGGCCTGTCCTCCTACAAATGGAAAAACCAAACCATTTCTCAAACGATCAAAGAAAATTCAAAAAGTCGTGCCCAGACTATTTTTTGTCTATTTTTGGATATTCCTCCTGTAGAGGGAGAGGCCCAACTTGACGGTAGGCGTGCAAGGATGACGGAGGGAGAGCGAGAGAGTACAAGGAGGCCAGGGCAGTAGACAAGCATTGACCCTTGATTGTTGCGATCGTTGTGATCGCTGTGGTCGCTGCCAATTTTGGAACGCCTCAGATGGTAGTTGTTGTCCCTGCACCGTTTGTCGGAACGGGCTCGATCTACCAGCCTGGAACACGTCCCCATGCTGGGCATCGCCTCATCACGATGCCGACCTTTGGGATCCCCCTGAGTTCTGGGGGAGCATCCCCGAGGTTGTCATCGCCTTTTGGCGTGTCAGTCTTCGGGTTATGTCGGGCGTGTCCTTCTAGAGGCGGATTTTTGACGAAAAATTGAACAGAGTCCAAGCATATGTTCAAGAATGCCCCCAAATAGTTTAACACTCGCCCCCAGACTATTTTTTGACCATTTGTTAACCTTCCTTCTGTAGAGGGACGTGCTCGAGTGAATCCTTTGGCTAGGGTTATGATGTTCCAACCTACTTTAGCATTGATCACCAGAAGCGATTTCGAACACCATAAACAATACCGAAGCTCGAGGGTTCTCACGTGTTGGGCCCTGGGAGACACTCATCCGACTCGGTTTCGACACTCCTTCGACACGTTTCCGGGTGCTCGAGATCATTTCGAGGGATGTGGTCCTTATGTACGATGGGAACAACAGAAGGCTACAGTGCGGGCGCGGTCGCAAGAAACACTCGCAAGAAACCCAACCCTGAGAACCAGTGCGCGAGGTGCACCTGAGAGGAAACCTGGAGCACCCTGAACGCAGCAGCTCTTTCAACGCCTGCGGGGAGTCACCGCGCAGCGCGAGGGACGAAGAAACCCAGGATACCCTGACGAAAAGCAGATGGTGTCTTGATAGGCGCCCCCACTGCAGGGATAAGCTCGAGGCCGGTGATCGGTGCCACGCCTCCACCGCCCGGCGAGGGAGCGCTTCCAAGGCCCCATCCTCCGACGACGCAATGCACGATGACCGACCAGATCAAGCTTCAGATGCTGCTTTCTCATCTCTCGCCGCCTCCTTCCGCTACGGCTCCGCCTGCGGAAGAAGCTGCTTGGGGCTGCGTGCAGCGGCGCCCCCGCCGACGCATGCGCACCCCGACGCCCAGACATGCGCAGCTAGTCCAAGGCTTCCGCTCGGAAGAAGACGAAATATCCCGCCCCGCCCCCGCACCGCCACCCTCCTCCTCCCTCTCCTTTCACGCCTCACGCCGCATTGCCGTCTAACCACTCCTCTCCTTCCTCATCCTCTCCTCTCTGCTCCCTTCACTCCTTTCCTCTCTCCTCTCTCGCTACCTTCCTTCTCCTCTCCTCATCCTCCTCTTCACCCTCCTCTCCTTCCTCCCTCCTCTCCTTCTCTCCTTCCTCTCTCCTACTTACTCCCTCCTCCTCTCCTCCTCATCCTTTGCCTCCTCCATCTCCTGTCCTCCTTTGCTCCTTCCTCCCCTTTTTTTTCTCGCCTCTCTTCCCTCCTCCTCCCTCCTCCTCCCTCCCTCCTCCCTCTCCTCCTTCTCTACTCCTCCCCTTCCTCCTTTTCCTCCTCCTCCTTCTCCTCCTTCAATCTCCTATCCTCCTCCTCCTCTCTCCTCCTCCTCCTCCCCTCTTCATCCTCCTCTTCCTTCCTCTCCTCCTCCTCTATCCTCCTCCTCCTCCTCCTCCTTCTCCTCCTCTCCTCTTCTCCTCTCTTCTCCTCCTTCTCTCCTCCTCTCTCCTCCTCTCCTCCTACTCCCTCCTCATCCTCCTCTATCTCCTCCTCTTCTCCCCTCCTCTTGCTCCTCCCTACCTCCTCCTCCTCCTCCTCCTCCTCCTCCTCCTCCCTCCTCCGCCTCAGGAGGGAAGAGGGTTCCGTCGGGCCTGTCCCTGTTCAGGAGGAGTGCACAGGAGGTAAAAACACGAAGCAGGAAGGCGGAACACATCGATTGGGTGCAGGCCCTCCCAGAGAACCACAAAACACAGCAGAAGCACGATTATTGAGATAGGAAGGCGCTTGAAATGGATTGGGATCTGGGAATCCAAAAATACCTACTTTCAACGGCCGGTGGGTAACCACAAATAGCCACAAACAAATGAGATGAGGACTATTGTTTGGACTAGTTTCGAGCTATCGGGGGTATTTTTTTGTGTATGTTTAAGGTTTCGCCCAAAATCTGCCTGCAGGGGGACACGCCCGACCTAACGCCAGGATGCTTCGTATTTGTCCCCGGGAGGGAGGCTGGCCCTTGGAGACTGAAACAGGGCTGTACCCAAGCGGTGTTTTTCGTGTTCGTTTCGGTTTCGTGTTCCCTCGTTTCGTCTGCAACCCGCCTGTATACCGCAGAACGAAGTCGAAACGAAAACGGCCCACGAAATCGATACAACACCGTTTAGGGCAACCCCTGGACTGACATCAACGAACCTCATAGAGCTACCAACCCCGACCTTGGAGGAACAGTGGGCGTGACTTTCGAGGAAGAGAAAAGCAAAGAAGAAGATGCCTATAGGGTGATTGATGCTGATTCCCGTGCTGTCAGTTTGACGTTGTGCCGCTTTAAGGTGCAGTATGTTGGTTCCCGTATTGCCCCCTTGGACATTAACACAACAAAAGATCAGGATAACAGAGACCACGTCGAAGCACGCCTGGGCTGGATACGGGCCGACGTTTGGTACAGGTCCAGGGGGGGAGGGGGAAAGAGGAGAGGGAGAGGGGGGAGGGGATGGACTTGCGTTGTGCATTCGCCTTCTGAATAAGAACGCGCTTTGGGACATGTCCGACGGCGATGCTGAAGGAGGAGAAGGAGGGCCTGGAGGAGGGGAAACGCGGACGATGACAAGGGGTCCGTCGCGAACGTGACGCTGGGTGTCTGGAGGAGAGGCGAAGAGGAAGGCTCGGGGTGGGGAGGTGAGGAAAGGGTTGCAGGAAACGCAGGAAGCGCACGCTCCAAACGGAGGGGAAGAGAGCGGGGATGATGAAGTTGGATGACATTGGGGGATGGAAAAAAACGCCACTACCCAAGGTTAAAAGTTTGTGAACCGCCTGGGAGCTCCCGGAGGCCAGAGAACCAGGACGCCGCGCGACACGCGCGATACGCAGGGCGTGTCCCTGTCAGCCCACAGGAGGTGCAGCGCACAGTGCCTCAGAAACCAGGAGATGGGCGTTCTTAAAGCCCTGGATGATCGGAGAGCAGGGATGGAGGGCGGATGGACCAGCAGGGGAAAGCCGACAAGAGGGGAGGGTGGGAGGCAGGCGGAGCAGGAGAAGCGGGGGTGGAGGGGTGAAGAACAACAGAGGCCAAAACTAGCACAGCGAAGTATTATATCATTGGGATGCCAGGAAAATCCTAACTCACGCGAGGGAGCGCCGCAAACAATCTGGCAAGAGAGGCCACACTACGCCAAACAAGCTCACGTCGACGTCCTCATCATCCTCCACCTGTTCCCCCCGTATCCGCCTTTCTCCTATTCCAGCTCTTCCCCTCCCTTCCGCGTCCTTCCTCCCTATCTTTCCACCTCCCGCCTCCTCCTGGCTCCCTTTACATCCTACCTCCTCGCACCTTCCCTCCCCTCCTCATTATCACTGCTCCTCCTCCTCCTCATCCTCCTTGTCCGCCTTTTTCGGTGTCGTGCGTGGTTTTTTCGCGAAGTGATCAAGGATGTTCCCCGATGGTCCTCGCCGAAAGGAAAAATGCACACGTCCGAGCGATGCTAAGCCCCGGAGGGGGCATGAAAACTGCCTGGCGCAGAGGGCCCGCACAGACGCAGCTGTGGGTAACGTTGTTCTGCGCACAGCATTCGAAAAAAAGGGCTCCGTATAGGGCCACGAAACGCGTGAGGGGTGTGCCTCAATGAGTGCGGTGGGCGCATGCGAACGCAGCCACCGGGGCCGTCGGTGGAGCTCCCGACGTGGCCCCGACGCGTGTGAACGGTGTGCCAAAATGGGTGCGGTGGGCGCATGCGAGCAGAACCGCTGGGGCCGTGGGTGGAGCTCACCTTATGGGGCCACGAAGCGTGTGAGGTGTGTGTGTGTGTGTGTGTGGCAATATTGGTGCGGTGGGCGCCTGCGAACGCAGCTCGGGGGGGCTCCCTACGGGGCCACGAGATGGGTGAAGGGTGTGCCAGCAGAAAAATGTGGTGGGCGCATGCGACGGCAGCCAGTGAGGCCGTAGGTGGGACTCCTTGTTGGGGCCACGAGGCGCGTGGGCGCATGCGAACGCAGCCACTGGGGCCGCCCTTGGAGCCCCCTATGGGGCCACGAAACGTGTGAACGGTGTGCCAAAGTGGGTGCAGTGGGCGCATGCGAAAGCAACTGGGGCCGTAGGTGGGACTCCGAATGGGGCCACGACACGTGTGAGGGGTGTGCCAAACTGGGTGCGGTGGGCACGTGCGAACGCAGCCACTGAGGCCTTCGGTGGAGCTCCCTATGGGGCTCCCGAGGCCGTCGGTGGAGCCCCTCCTTCTGTGCCACTCGCCCCCCTCCGCATCCTCATTCATTATCCCTATTACATATTCCCTCTTATGCCCCCCTCTCTCCAACTAGCCAGCCGATAGCCGCTCAATCCAGCACGTTGTATCCACGCTACAACAAAAACAAATCACCCTGCACACTCGACGGGGAGCATCCCTTCGCAACTGCAGACACCCAACTGTTTTGAGCAGAACCCCTCGAGATCCCTGCGCCGCAATCCTCGCGCATCGAGCGATGATGTCGCACTGGTTTGGGCATGTGGCTCCAGGCAGCACAAAATCTTGGGCCCTGTACGTAGGGCTGTGGCCGTGATGTTCACGCCGTCTTTCGCTCGGCGGCGAGCGAAGGGGGGAATGAGAAGGAGAAGACCTTCAAGCCCCCCGGCCTTCTGAGAAGATTTCCAAGCATCCCCCGAGGACAGCAAAAACTTCTCAGACGGCGCGAGGGTTTCTGAGAAGTCCCGCCGCCGTCTGATAAGGCCTTCTCCTTCTCACTTCCCCCCTCGCTCGCCGTTGATTCGCGGTGCGTTCGAGGGGGGGGGGGATCGCCTGAGGCGGTGGGCTCGGTGAGCGTCTGGAAGCCAGAACGGGTCGTCGGGCGAAGTGTGTTTGAGGAGGAGGAGGAGGAGGAGGAGGAGGAGGAGGAGGAGGGGGAGGAGGAGGAGGAGGAGGAGGAGGAGGAGGAGGAGGAGGAGGAGGAGTGGTGGTGCTTCTTGGACGACCTGGGGTTCGTGTTATTTTTTGTGGCGGCGAGCGAGGAAGGGAAGTGAGAGGGAGAAGGCCTTCTCAGCAAGCGGCGGGACTTCTCAGAAGCCCTCGCGCTTTCTGAGAAACTATTTTCGTCATCGTTGAATTCGTGGAAATCGTCTCAGAAGGCCTGGGGGCTTCCGAGCCTTTCGGGAAAGCCTTTTCATTGTCACTCCCCCCCTCGCTCGCCGCCGAGTTCTGCAGTCTGCTCAAGACGTCGATTGTCTGGGCCTCTCGGCGGTGGACAAACCTCCCTTTAGCAAACCACCCTCTAGTGAAAACGGCCTAGGACCGAAACCGATGGACCTGGACCCGCACCAATGACGGCCTTGGCGCCCCCTCGCGAACCGAAAGCGGCCAATTCGCCCATCGACGCGTCAGGGCGACGCGTCAGGGTAGGAGGTCTATCAACCTCCGAGCCTCGATCGGTGCCCCCGTCCGGCCGACGGCGGGCCGCCCTCAGACGTCCGCTGGGGGCTCCGCGTTCTCGTCCTCGCCGGCGTCCGGCAGGAAGGTGACCCTCGTCGAGTCCACGGGCCCCGAGGCTCCGGGGGCTCGTCGGGCGCGGGAGGGCGGCGTCGAGGGCGACGACGAGACGGCGGCGTCGAGGGCGACGAGGATCGACGACTAGAGCGAGGGCGTCGACACGCAGAAAGCATCTATACACCACCACCATCCTACGGCCCGGGATGGCCCTGGTCTGGCACGGTGGTGGTGTATAGATGCCTTCGTCGGAGTCGAGGATCAACGAGGGCGTCGAGGGCTCGAGGATCTGTAGCGCTTACAGCGCCCTAGGCTCACTGTACTGTACACACAATGCTGGTCGGTAGTTCCGGCCAGGCAGAGCACTGGAGAGCACTGGCAGCCAGGCTGAAAAAGGCAACAGCCCAATCCAGAGAACGAGAAGGTGTGTCGCGAAATGAAATGTGTTCCATGGTTCTCCGAGGTTTCTCGGAAAGGTTTCCAGAAGGAGAACACGAGGAGGAAACATGGTCGGGGGCTTGGTGAAACACGGGGGGTAGGGTTGGGGTGGCCGTGTCTCACCAGTTGTGATAGGTTCGTGCCCCATATCGAAGCAATTTCGAAGGGGATGGGGGGGCCAACCCACAGCCCCCCTGACCAACACACATACGCACCACACAACACCACACCACACCGCACAACACAAAACACAGCATGACGCCGCACAACATGACACATACCACACAACACACACCACACCACACAACATGACACCACACCACACTACACCACAACACACAAGCCAACACAACACACCACACCACACCACAACACAATACACCAGACCACAGCACATCACAACACACCACTAGCTAACACAACACAACACAATACACCAGACCACGCAGCACGCACATAACACAACACAACACTGCAGACCACACCAAGCCACACTACACCACACCACACCACACCACATGAAACCACACCGCGCCATACCACACCACACAGCACCACAGCACAACCCACAACACACAACACGACACAAATCACAACGCATCACAACATCCAACCATCCACCACAACACACAACACTGCACAACCTAGCACAAAACAACACACCACACCACAAGGCAGCACAACACATCACAACACGCCTCACCACAACATAACACAGGATACTACACACCACATACACAAACACCACTCACCACACACACACACACCGAACGACACCACACCACACCACATAACAGCGCAACACAGAACAGCACCACACAACAAATCCCGACACACCAGAACACACCAGAGCAAAGCTCAACACAATACAACAAAACACGCCACACCATTAGGCAACGACACCCAGCACAACGCAGCGCACCATAGCACAACACACATACGAACGTACGCGCGCACGCACACAACAACTAACACATCACATCACCCACACACAGCCACATACACACACACACGAACAACACACACAGCCTCACACACAAACCTACACACACACGCACGCACGCACACACACACACTCTCACACACACACACGCGCGTACAGACGTACGCACATAGACACATACATACATACATATATATACACACAGCTGTACACATAAACCCACACTCACAACACACACACAAGACACACAGAACACACACAAACACACTCAGCCCCAAAACGCTGGCCGCGATGGCTCCAGGGGTGGCGACAGGATGCTGTGAGAGAGGAGCAATATGCACGTCGGCAACAAGAAATCAGACGTCCGCTGACGGCTTCTCCACTGGCGCCAGACTCGGGTGCGTCGAAGAGGGGGGGAAAGGAAGAGGGGCTCAACGCATCATGGCACGAGACATGCGCGCGGACTAGAGGAGGTCACGGGAGACACACGGCGTACACATTTGAAGAGAAACCTTACGGTAAGAATCTAGGGGCCCATTCAACTTCGTTCTCTGAGCTTCAAACGGCGTTCACGTTTTTCTGTTTTTAGCAGGGACCGACCGTCCGGGCATTGCTATAGGCCTACCATGATGTCCACAGAAGAAAAGAAGGTTTTAATAACGAGAACAAAAATGTTCACCTGACCAAAACAAAAACGATGCATTAAAAAAGACGGTCTCAACCACTCTCGCGCAAACCACCCGAAAGGTTCTCGGAACATGTTTTGGTGGGCCTGTTGGCAAACCTGGACGCCTCGCCACTGCTTGAAATATGGGGATCCCGGAGGCCATCGGGGGATCAAGAATGCCCGTGGGGGCACCTGCAGGCAAGCCAGTTTCGCACTGGTGAGCGTCTTTTTTTCTGCGTTTTGACCACCCTCGCTTTTGACCACCCTCGCTTCCAAGAGCTACCAAGCGATGCCAATCTACGGCCCGCACTGGTCAGGCCGCTCGACGGGGAGTCGCGTGGTGTGACTTGGTTTTGCCTGGCAGCGAAAGCGGGGTAGGTAATTCACGCTCTGAATTTTGGGCGGAAGGGCGGGGGAGAGGGGGGGGGTCTGGCTCCGGACGTCTGCTTAGTGCGACTGTTTGGGACCGTGCGTCCTGTGGGGGAGCCTCCACCTGCTCGAAACAGGCGGCGCCAAAAGACAGCCAAGATCCACTCCAGGGGGGGGTGGGGGGGGTGCGAGGGCCGCGCCGATCGGCAAAACGAGGAATAAAAAAACAACGACCGAACTGGTTTCGCACAGGAGATCCTACCGAATTGTCCAAAAATTGCGTGGCACGACATCGGGGAGACGTCACGGCCCCTGCCCTGGAGCCACGAGCGCCTAAAAAATAAGCTTTCGGAGGTCCGCGCGGCCTTCCCAGATCGGCGCTGGACACCCTCCCTGGCGCGCGGAGCGCGCCAGGGCCGGCGCCGGAGGCGGCGCCGGCGCCAGGGGACCCAACGCCAAGCCACGAAATCCGCGCGGACCTCCCAACTAGAAGATATGGTCGCGCCGTTACTGTGAAACGGCAACTGCACATGCAATCTGGGGACGCACTGGCCCAGGTCAGCCCACACCTGGGTCGGCCAGGTCCCTGTCGCAGAACCTGGGCGGCCGCTCAGCAGCTCCGAAAAAACGGGTCAGCGGAAGACGGGAGAATAGCAATCGGGCCCACGTGGTTCCCAAACCCGGGTCGGCCAGAGTGGATTGGCTGACCCACCTAAGCGCTGACCCCGTTAACGACAACGGAGGCCAGTCCACAAGAAACCTTCCACAAGAAACCCAACCCTGAGACATAAGGACGTTCATAGATTCTTGGTGTGGGAACGTCACGCTATCCACAGAAAAACAATCGAAACCAAAGACGCCCAGGGCACCTTAGCAGCAACCAGAATTTCTTGGCATGGGTCTCCACTGCAGTTCCCAAACCCGGGTCAGCGGAAGACGAAAGAAAAACAATCGGGCCAACGTAGTTCCCAAACCCGGGTCAGCCAGAGTGGATTGGCTGACCGACCTAAGCGCTGACCCCGTTAACGACAACGGAGGCCAGTCCACAAGAAACCTTCCACAAGAAACCCAACCCTGAGACCCCAGGACGTCCATGGACTCTTGGTGTGGGAACGTCACGCTTTCCACAGAAAAAACAATCGAAACCCAAGACACCCAGGGCACCCTGGAGGCAAGCAGGGAATTTCCTGGCATGGGTCTCCACTGTAGCTCCCAAACCAGGGCCAGCGGAAGACGAAACAAAAATAATCGGGCCCACGTGGTTCCCAAACCCGGGTGAACCAGAGTGGATTGGCTGACCCACCTTAGCGTTAGGTCGGGCACGTCCTCCTACACGTGGGTGCTGGAAGACAATGTTTAAACAGAGAGTCTAACACTACCCTAGAATTCGGGACAACAAGACAACTCGTCCCCAAACTACTGCCGAACCTATGATCAAGAGCATGATCATGCAAGAAACCTGGGCCAGCTTCCCAGAAGTTCCTAAAGACAAGCCTGGGCCACGTTTTCGTGCTGACGCTGGAGGGGCGAGCGCACTCAAGACACTGGGCCAGTAAGCTGGCCCAAAAAAACGCTGGCCCAGCTCTTCGGGGGGAGGTTTCTCAATCTGGTGCTCGACCGCATTTCTATACCATTTGGGAGTATCCCTCCTGTAGAGGGACATGCCCGACTTAGCCTTAGCTCTGACCCCATGACTGAGTTTCGTTTATCCGATCCCTATCCCCACTGGCGTGGCCTGGGCCCCACTGGCCGATTTACCTCCCTAGGGATATAGGCCGCTCCATTCGGGTTTCGAGGGGTGTATCCTCAACTGGGGTGGTAAGTTGGTGGGGGTCTCGAAGGGGATGCGGATGGGAATGGGGATCGGTTAACCGACACCGACACAGTGGCGGGGGCCCTGGGCCATCGGCGCCCCTCCCCGCAACTCGGCGCGCGCAGCGCGACGAGGTGCGTGCAGGGAGGGGTCCCGGCGCCTGGAGCATGTGGCAGCGTGCCTCTATGCCCCCTCCTCCCCTCCTCCTCCTCGTCCTCCTCCTCCTCCTGCTTTTCCTCCTCCTCCCTCCTCCCCCTCCCCCTTTTCCTCCTCCTCCTCCTCTTGCTCTTCCTCCCTCCTCCCTCCTCCCCCTGCCCCTCCTCCTCCTCCTCCTCCTGGTCCTCCTCCTTCTCCTCCGCCTCCTCCTCCTCCTGCCGTTTCTGCCGTTTCTCGCAAGGCAGCGTCTTGTCATGCGCCCCGCAGGCGCGGAGGGCTCCACAGCGGCCCAGCAGGGCCGTGCGGGCACTCAGACGGCGGCCCCGTGAACCCGACCCCAAGGGAGGGGGAGGACCAGGGACCAATAATATCACGGGGGGGGAGGAAGGGGCCGGGTTTTCAAAAAAGAAAGGGGGCCCGTCAGCGCCCTCAGCGTGCGCAGCGCGCGGCCGCCCACTCAGGCAGCGCGGCACGGCGCGCGGCCAGGCCGTCGGCCTCTTCGTGGGCCGGCGGCCGCACGGCTGTGGTTCGCGAGCCAGAGGCACGGCTGGCCTCCGTAGTGCGCGAACCCGCGGTACTCGACCCAGTCGTACAGGTCGAAGTTGCACTGCCTGACTCTGCGGCCCTCGGAGCTGTGCTGCTCGCCGCAGACGTGTTGGTCACCGTGGTACAGCTTGGCTCTGTAGTTCACGATGTGACACGGCTCGATCATGGTGGTCATCAGGATGATGCCTGAGACTATTATGCAGATCCTGTGGTACTAAAGCCAGGCATGTTGGTTGGAGTGGTGGTACTTGGCTCGATGGTCCTCAGTCTCGCGGTACCCAGCTCAGCAATGCTGGTCGCCGTTGAATTGCGGGTAGTGGTGGTGGGTAGTCGGTTGGTGATCTTCGGCTGATAGTCAGTTGGTGAGCTGTGGTGTTCGACTCAACCATGGTGGTCATCGACTTACAGCATGAAAGTATGGCGTCGATCCTGTGGTACTCTACCCAGTCGCGTTCATTGATGTGGTGGTTCTTGACTCGATGGTCCTCATCATGTAATGCTCGGCTTAGATGTGCTAGTCGTCGGTGGTGGCGGAAAATGCTGGCTGAGTGGTAGGTCGTTGGGGAGCTCCCCCGCCATTGTATCTGCTTGTATCTGCTTGTTGTGCGTGCTGGTCAGGGTCGTTGCGCGATCGGCTTGTTGCTGGTGTTGTGATGTGGGGCGTGGGCGCACATATGAGGCCTCCATGCACCGACTTCAAGTGGGGTTCGCGGCGGCCCCACCTCGTCCCGCTATGGCTAGGGGTCACGGTGCCCTCGGTGGGGGCGAACCCCAGGCCTGGTGCTTGCTTCTGTCGGTGTGGGATGTCTCGGCTGTCCTGCGCTTCGCCCAGTAGGCGCTCGGGTAGCACCTCCTCCGCCATGGGGATGGTGGGGGTGGCGAGCTAGGGCGGACCGAAGGGGCGCAGGTAGTGGACGTCCTACCCCCCCACCTGCCCCTCACCATCCCCCCTGGTGGGCGCGGGTAGTACTCGTCCTTCCCCCCCACCGTTCGAGCCCGTCTCGAAGTTTGATCCATGCCTCACCAGGGCAGCGATGACTTGCAGGGGTGCGGTGGGGCATGCCAGGGATGTGGTAATGGTCGATGGGTGGCGCGGTATGTTCGCAGCAGTCACCCACCGTCTGGCCAGCTGATATCCACTGAGTTATATACGTACGATCCATGCCTGAGTACATACCGCAAAACGTAGCGACATGTGCCTGGGGTCTTCCCACGCATTCGGGGCTTCCCCAGGACTTGCGTCCTGACGTCATGCACAACTTGGCGACGTTGCCTGAGGTGTTCCCACGCATTCGGGGCCTCCTCAGGACTTGAGCCCCGGCGCCAATGTGCTCTTCGTCGCAGACGCTCTTTGCCGCGGGCTGCCCTGTAGTACCCGCCGTGGTCGTGCTCGCGCCTGTGGTGCACGACGTAGTCTTGCTGGTACCGGCGGCCATGCCTAACTCAGTGGCGTCCGCACCTGTGGTGTTCAGTACCGTCATGCTGGTCGACACGGTGTTGCTTGTTCCTCAGCGCCTGTGGTACTCGGCCCCCACGTACTGGCAGAGGTAGTACGGCAGATGCTGCTTGCTGATATAGCGCCCAAGCCCGCGCTACTCGAGTCAAACTTGCTGCCCACCTGCTGAAAAACAACATAATATGTCCAATGATAAGCTGGGTGCTTTATTGCCTTTGCCCAGGTAGGTATGTACGCATCAAAACATATGAGCCAAGAGTGATAAAACCAGTAAGAATACTCGAGGGGAGGCACGCTCCGTCGCCTTTGAGGGATCGTGCCCACCCGCATGGGCGCAACGGGTCCCCCCCCTCGAGAATGGCACGCCATCGTAGTCGATCAGTCCGTGTGCCATCGTGCTCTCGGTCGATGTGTGCAGCAGAATAGTAAAACCACTCCGTCTTCTGGTCATATTACAAATCCACTGCAAATCCACTGCGAAATATAATTCCACTCGCAAATCATGTGTAGTCCACTGTAATCCATTCGCAATCCAACTCGCAATCCATCTGTACAGCAGAATGGAAGTCTTCTACAAAACATAAAGCCACTCCCATCCAGTTGTGCATTTCGCCTCGGTACAGCCTGTGCCCATGGGCCCGAGCCTGTGGTGGTCCACCCCGCCGTTCTGGTCAATGTAGTACAGCGCGACACTGTAGATGCTGCTAGCGGCGATGACTGCCCCACTCCCTGTGACAGTCTGTTCTGGCTCAATGTAATGATCCAGTGGCGCGTAGAAGCTGTGGAAGTATTCGTCTGTCTCGGCCCACAGTGCTTCATCATCGGCGAGCTGTCCCCAGTGGGCTGCGAAGGCTGCTGCCATTGCCTTGCACAACCTCGAAGGGTGTTCTTTGAGAGGAGCAGTCCTCCAGCCGCCATGCCCGTCGCGTCCATAGGCTCGGTCGTGTCTGCGGTGTCGGCGCAGCTGGCCGCCTGGCACTGCTCCAAGCTCTTGCGTGAGTTCACTGAGGTGTGCCGCGAGCAGACACGTTGGCTTTCGCGCGGCCTACCCAAACTGGCACTGGCCAATGTAGTGCAGCTCGACGTTGGTCTGCTCCAACAGCCACCGAGTCTCCGCTCGGTGCCAGCTACTCGGCGCGTGAGGACACCAGGTAGCTGGGGCAGGATGCTCGAGTATCGCGGAGACGTTGTACTGCAGACCCGTGGTGATGAGCAGTATGGCTGTCCTGTAGAGTTCGTTGGCCAGTGCTAGCTGCTGGAGTTCAGTTTGGTTGGCTGCTTGCATGCCCCAGGGGAAGTCGTGGGTGCGTTGTGGTCGTGGGGCTTTGCCCTCGGTGGCGCGCCACCGTGTTAGCACCACGTCTCGCACGGGGGGCCTGCTACAATGCCAAAGATTTTGCCCTGACATATCGCCGCACACAAAAAGGCGATCGCGTATGGCTTGGTCAGGTCGCCTTTGTCAGGGTCGGTCTGCACATCGATTGATAGCACTATCAAATTGCATCCCCGAACATTCATCTCGAAGTGGTGCTGGAAATTCTCCACTCGGCGTCTCCCTGAGAAGAGATGTAGCAAGAACATGGTCGTGGTGGCCATGGGGCTGCACGGTGCGAAGGTCCTTGCAGGTGGCGTCTCCGCTTGAAGTGGCGCTGCTGCGGGCGGTGCGGGCGAGAGCTGGAGCTGCTGTTGGTCGATGTGGTCGGCAAGCTTAATTTGGATGACCTGCTGAACAGGCACCAGCGCCTTAGTAGCTCCGTGGCCCATCGCTTTCCTCGCAGCCACCGCTTCTCGTTCTTCCTCACGTCGATCAGCTGCTTCTTGTAAGTCCATTGGAACTTCAATTGCTTGGAGAACCGCCAGGCACCTGGGGCATCTTCTCAGGTGCTTGAGCATGCGTGATCGCGCAATGAAGTCCTTCCCGCACCCAGGGCATGTTGTCGAGCGGGCGAGTAGTTCAGGAAGGTCGAAACCAATGTGTTCCATAGTGCGGTGGCGCTTCCAGGCTCCTTGTGTTTTCAGGACCTTGCCGCGCTCGTAGCAGATGTAACCACTGTGTTGTGTAGGCGGTCGGCCGTCAAAGTTGGGCGTGGCAAGTCCGAAGTCTTGCGCGAGCCGATGTAGCTGTCGTTGCCAGAGCCGGCGTCGGTAAACATCGCGCTGCCAAGACCTGTACCTAAGCCAAGCACGCGTAGACAAGGCCTGTGCGGAATGCTCGTGTTGAGCTCGTACCCATCGTACAAAATCCCTGATATCGCTGCCCAGGTCCTCGTCGTCCAGCAAGAATCGTTTGATCCAATCCAAGTCCTCGACGATAAGTACATTCCAGGCCTTGCTGCCCTCCCAGAGCTCATCGATGAGTCGGTGAAGACGTGGCGTGTCCGCATGTAGCATTCTGATGAAGTGCATCAAGCGGCGGCGTCGTCAGGTCATGTGGATCGGGACTGCATCACATAGCAGGTAGATCTCGTCGTCCAAGGTGTGCACGTGTCCCGCCACTTGACGCTGTAGTCGCGCCGCAGCTCGGAGACTCGCCATATGTCGGCTCTGCAGCATCTGCTTCTGTTGTAATGTTAATGGCCCCCCATATTTCGCAGTCGTATGTCAGCTTGCTCTGCGCTAGGGCCGTGAGGTACTGCATCTTGGCATTGAGGTCGATGTGCGGTAGTCGGTAGATGGCTTTCTTCAGTGGGCCCTCCGCAGATCTGTGGTCAATGATGCGTCTCATTAGGTTTGGCCCTTCGCTGCCGTCGCTTGCTACCACATTGCCCAATGTGAGTCCCTGGGTCGTAACTCCAGCTGTGGTAGCGTCGATGCTGTTCGGCGGTTGGCCGTCCTCGTTGTGCAGCGTGACAGGGTTGGTCTGGAAGGTCTTCGCCTGGATGTGCTGTTTGGCGTGTCCGTCGATCTGCAGCAGGGCTTTTGTCTTCTTGGGGTGCAGTGCATGCCCGAAGATCTTGAGTCTCCTCGCAATGATGGACAATACCAAAGATGCTGCTCACGATTTTTGTGTTGTCCCTGAGTACGCACAGGAAGGTCGCATCATCCATGAAGGATACTTCTGGCAGGGCCCCCTCGTGGTCTCGCAGGTGTCCTGTGGTGGTAATGGCTTCCCCCCCCCCCACAGGCGGTAATTGCAATGAGTAGCCTTTCACATGTAACTCCTGCTCCAGCGGGCCCAGGGCGTGCGCAAAGCTGATATTGAAGATGAGGTCGGCCAAGCCGTTGCCTGGGCGTGTGCCTTTGCGGCTCTCCGCGCATAGTTCGTCCCCGCGTGCCTGGAAGAAGGTCGTGTCGTGTGCCTCTTCCAGCTGGAATTGGAGGTTCTCATCGACATCGTCGAGCGCCAAGTAGCCTGGCGCTGCAATCAGGTGCTGGATGGCAGGCATGAGCCATTCTGGTGGGTCACAGCCTGCCATAACCTGATGAAGCCACGGCTTGTCACCCCCTCTCCCCAGGACGAACTCGCGGATGACGGGGTAGAAGGCCTGCAGGAGGTCTAGCAGGAAGCCGACGGCGCTGAGGCGCTTTCGCTTGCATATCCCGAAGAACGCTTTGATGGAGTGGGTGGAGTACGCGCCAGACTTCTTCGGGATTCCGCCGTGCTGGGTGACTCGTAGTAAACAGCTGCAGACCCTCAGCGTCGTTGAGCGAAGCCACTTTTGGTAGTGCTTGGCCACTGTGTTGTTGAGCAGGATCGACCTGCAGTACTCCAGTAGGGACCTCGTGCAGCTGCCCTTGTAGAGCTTTACTGCAATGCCTGCCTTGAACTGGGTTGGTTCGCGGCCACGCATGAACGTCTTCAGAATGACAGGATACCAGTGGCGGGCCGTCTCCTCGGGCGCGAGTTTGAAGATGTCATCGAGGTTGCTGTCAGGTCCTCCTGCCAGACCCTTCTTGCCGTCAGCAAAGCTCTCCACCAGGTCATTGAGTGTCATGAGCATGTGCTGCGAGACCTCGTCGGGCGGTGACCTGCCAATGTGGCTGCTGTTGTAGCGATCCGCGAGGTCGTACTTGCCCCTGATCTCTGCTGACTCGATATTGGGAAAGTGCTGGAGCGTGGCACGGCTGATCTCGCTCTGGCCGCCCATGGTGGTGCCGTCGGGGTACTGCATGGTAGGTAGCGGGCTGTCGTACTTTGGCTTGCGGCCACCGTGGATCAGGATCTGCATGGTCAGCTGCCACTCGGTCCTGGCATCTCGTGCTGTTCTACTGTCTGCCAGTTTGGTACCAAGGACCTTGAAATACCGGTTGCGGTCGGTGCTGAGCTGGTGTCTGAATGTGTCCTTCGTGTAGGCAATGAAGGACCTTGCAGCGTCGTGCGCAATGCCGAGGCAGCCAGTTGTGCGACTGAGCTGGCAGGCTTCTGCCAGAGCTACGACGGAGTTGAACCAGCTGTCCTCCGCGCGGGCGTAGATCAAGGCCCCGTGGCAGAGCTTCTTGCGGAATGCTTCTAGTGGTGCTGGGTCCCCATTGTTCGTGTAGGTCCGCGTGGAGCTCTCCGCGTATCTGCGTAACCGCAATAGTCGCATGCTGGCCTCTGAGATTGTGGCATTGCAGGGTGTGAGCGGGTCCCGTCCGAAGTGCTGCTTCGTCTTGTCGGCAATGAGCCCTGCCGTCTCGCGGTAATGCTCGTTGACGTCTGCCTTCCATGGTGGTAACCTGATTCTGTTCAGGTCCTGCTTGAAGGCGGTGATGAACTCGGGATTATTCAGCTTATTTGTGTCCAGCTGCGTGGCGCCCTTCAGATTGCGGTGGCGACCGATAATGTAACCCAAGACTTCTACCAGCACTGGCAGGTGGTCCGTGGTCAAGTCGATGCTGGTCTGGGCGCCACTGTTCCTCCGCTTGCCGTGCTCGTTCCTCTTCTTGGGCCCAGGCTTTTGGAAGTCCTTCAGCACTGTGCAAGTTGCCACGCACTTGAATAAGCAGGGAGCCATGGCGACGTAATCTATGCGGTTGGAGACCCCATCCTTGTGGTATGTGTAGTCCTCGTTGTCCCCGTAGTATGTGTTGACGACGTGCAGGTGACCGTTCGCGACCGTCTCATGGAGTTCGTGGCCGTTCTTGTCGGCAGGCTGATTAGGACCCTTCTGGCCCAGCCACTGTGACTCCTCCCCCTCCTTGTGTCCTAGCTTGGCGTTCGCGTCGATGAGCAGGATCTCTGGCCCCCACGTGTCGCACAACTCTCTAAAGTGTTCCCACCACCCACTGATATCCTTGGCCTTCTGGCACGGGGCGTGGGCAACGGCGATGAAGTGGTGGAACAGGGGGGCCTGTACGCGTACAAAGAGCATCCTGGCCGAGGAGTGCAATCTTGTGATCTGGGACTGCTTGAAGTACAGGTCCTTCCCTTTGAGCTGTCCGTACGGGATCTCGACGTTGGGGAGAAGTGCGCGGCCCCAGTTGCCATCCTGTGCGTCGCTCTGGATGTTGATGAATCCCTGTCCCGTCCATACGGTCCCCTTGCAGCGCGTCTCCTGCAGCCCTGCGACGTGCACCGTCAGGTCCAGGAGCTGGGCCCTGACCAGAGCTCATTTGCTGGATATGTCCAGGTGCAGGTCTGTGCAGGTAAAGTCGCCTACCATGGACTGGGCGTTGTACTGCACGATGTTGAGCTTCAGTATGCCCTTGTTGTAGCAGTCCACGGTGAGGTCGGGGATGTGGTCTGCGTCCGCCGTCTGTGGTGCGGCATGCTCCTCGAGCTGTCCGTGCGTCCAGGTGTGGTACGCATGCAAGTCCCTGCATGCTGGGTATCCATCCAGGCCCATTCCAGCGTGTTGTTGTACCGTACGATGTTAACTAGTTCTTCAGCTGGCGGTGGTGGTGCCGGTTGGAGTGCTGCATATTTGACAAAATATCTGCTGCTTCGTTCCAGGGTGCGTCTCGATGAGCATGTTTATGTTCGAAGCTGATTGCCTTGGTGAGTTGAAGCTGCTGGAAGAGTATTCGTGTGAACCTAGCGAGTGGGCGGTTCCTACTCGATCTACTCCTCGATGTTCCAGCTGCTGCTCCCAGGGCTGCGGTGTTGTCGCCGATGATAACGATATCATGCGAGTCGTCCTCCTGGATACAAGCGATACCAGCCCAGAGCAAGGCCCCCATATCGGGGCTAGTACTGGATGTAATGTTGTTGGCCATCTCCTCGCTGACTGACAGGGCACGGTTGGAGTACATGTGTCTGTAATAGGCGATGCCCTGGTCGTCTTCCCTCAAGTGGACCACCGCCCATGCTGACGTGCCTGGCGTCTTGGCGTGGTAGGAAGCGTCGGTGAAGTAGTGGTGCCGCTTCACAGAGGTCGAGGGTCTCGGAGGCGCAAGTTGCCTCACCGCCAGCCTTGTGTGTTCGTGCAGGTCATGGTCCTCGAGGTCGTGGTGCCATGTCAGCTTCTGGACATGTTGTGGAACTGCCGCGGCAGAGACTGTGGTGTTCCAATCTTGGCATATCGTCGCTGAATGCTGGTGGTGCTGCAGCGCTGATCGGTGTCATGCGTTCGTCTATGCGTTGCTGGTCTGGTTCTTCTTCGACGTCGTCTCCTGCGCTCGCATCGCAGGTAGTCGTCGCTATGGTCGCTGACGTCGTTGATGCAGTGGTTGTCATGCGTTCTATCGGCAGTTGTGCTGCGCTTAGGTGGGATGCGGAAGGGGTGCATTGCTGTGGTTGTTCGACAGCGTGGTGTGGAGGTGGAAAGGTATTGCCGTCCAGTCGGGTAACGGTGAGTGCCGCGATAACACTTAAAGGGTAGCAACGCTCGTCGAGGTTGCATGTCCTGCTGGCACCGTTGGTGTTGCGTGGGCTCCGTAGCGCAAGCTGGCGGCGGCTGCGCAGTCTCCACGTGGGCGGCTGGGTAGCAGAGTGTCGTGTCCGCCCGCGGCGCTCTCCTCCCCCGAGGTATCGGTGGTGTTTGACAGCTCACCTCATCGAAGTTCAAGTTGTCCGATCCAGCCCGCACGGCCTGACTGAACAGGGGCTCGTGTGAGTGGGCATGGAGCATGCTGTCACGTAGACGGTGAGGTTTGCTGTCAGGGGCGTCTGCACAGTCTGTGACGCTCGCGCTGTGATGCGAGCCCGATGCTACCTCAGGGAGCGTTTGCCTGCGCATGGCTATACGCGGTGGGCGATGTGGGGCGGTCGTGGCTGGAGTCGATGGTGGTGCCAGCTCAGCTTGGTGGTGCTCGCTGGACCTGGTTGGACACCCCAACACGACATCGCTGGCACGAGAGCAAGGCATCGACCACCCTCCCGTGGGAGGCATGCCCTCGCGCCTTCGCACCTGCAAGGGGGAGTCAATCCGCAGCTGCTCGGGGAGAGCAGGTCCGCCCGTCGGCGGCCTTGCAGTGCGAGGCGACCCCGCGCTGGCGCGCCAACGTAGGGAGGTCCTGGTCGGTATGTTGAGCTGCTCAAGCTTGACTACGACGTGGGGTTGCTCTGGTGGGGGGGGGGGGCGAGGCGTTGGTCTCCAAGTGGTGCGCGCAGCCGTGCCGCTGCCGCTGTGATCCAGCCTCGGGCACCCCATAATGTCATTCGTAGCCTTGGATGTAGACGGAGCAGCTGGCGGGTGGTCAGTGTTGTTGTTCGGAGCGTTGGACTGGTGGGTGTGTGGGTCGCGGTTGTGCTCCGCTCGATGTGCTGATTCGTGAGGCTGGGTGCGATCTGGCAATGCTTCGTCGTCGCTGCTGATGGTGTCGACCAGTGCGTCGAAGGATTTTTTGTCGGGTCACGTCGCGCCCTGACGAAATCTCCATCCTGAGTAGCCGTCTGCGTAACCTTCGGCGCTTCGCCACTCTCCTGGCTGCTGCTACCGCTGTGGCGTCATTGGGATGCGGTTATGTTGGTGTTGTGCTGTTGCTGTCGCTGTCGAGGTATGTGTCTTGGTGCTGCTCAAGCTCGTCGGCGCGGATTGGCCCGTGGTGGAATTGTCGTTCGCACTCTGTAGGAGTATGAGGTGCGGGGGGAAGCCGTTCGCTGTTTTGTGATGCCGTTGTATGTGCATTGAATTTGGCTGTCACGGGTGGACTAGCCAGCCCCCTTGGGGTCTTTCTGCTTGTCTTGCAGTCCTCTTGCGAGCCAAAATGGCTGGTGGCGGGAGGTTGGCGCGTGGGCCAGGCTCCGTCGACTGCAAGTGTGGGATACCCCCAGGATACCCGGCGCTGGGAGACCTCCAGATGAGATGGCTCTGGTAGTCTCGACCTGCTGCCTGGGTCCGCCTTCGCGCGGCTGTGCAGCCAGGGTTGCGGCGCCGCATGGGCCGCCGCAGCTCCCGCGGAGTGGGGTGTTGGTCCTGGCATGGCCAAGGGGTGTCGCCTTGGTCCACGCTGCTGGCACTGCGGCTGGCTGCCCGAGTAGCTCTCCCACTCTTGCTGCAGCCTCGCCCAGTCGCGGTGCTGGTTGCCAACATGAGCCCTGGTGGCAAGGGGGGTCGCGGCCTGAGGGAGTCGCTCAGGTCCGCGCTTGGAGCGCTCATGCTTGAAGTCGCCGTCCTGTGGGTGGCCCCCACCCTTGCCCACAGTTGCGGCGTCTAGGGGGCTGGCAGTGCAGATGGTTCGTCTGCTGCGTCTTTTGGGTCGAGGCTCCCTAGTGGAGCGCTGGTGGTCTGAAGCGGATGCGGCATCCCCAAGGCTCGCATCGGCTTGGGCGTAACTATGTAGTGTGATGGAGGCTAGGTGCGATTGTGTGCGGGCGGCCAGGGGCCGTGGGTGGGGGTGGCTGGGCGTAGGCTCGTCACCGCACGGGTCTCTGAGTCTGGGCCCCATATCCCCATTGTCTTCTGGTGTGGCTGGCTGGACGCAGGTCTGGGCCAGTTGCCCCCCAGCCTGCGTACTCCCATTCAGTTGTTTGACAATCGACCCCCGTCGAGGTCGCTCTCGCCGCTCTCGATGAAGGATGCCACCCTGTCCCCTGGGTCCGCGAAGCCATCGTCCGCGTCGCAGATCCTGACCTTTTTAGGCTGGCTCCTCGCCCTCCTGGGCTCTCTTGGCTGCTTCAGGTTGCCTCTGCAAGGTGGTGCTGAGCTCGTCCTCTCTGGTGTGCCCATGTGAAAGCGCGGAGGTGGCAGCCGTGGCTCGTGTGGCACGGTGGGCGTGATGTCCTCAATCGGCATCCGTGGAGGCGTGCTAGGGCAGGCCTCCTCGTCGCGGCTGAGGTCGATGAACAAGGTCGTCATGGGGGTTTTGGCTGGCTGTGGTCGTCGTTGTGGGCTCTTGCTTGGCGTGAGAGGCGTGACGGGTGGGAAACTGATGTTCCTTGGCGTGGGCTGTTCTGTCGGGATGGGTGAGTCGGCTGGGAGCGTTGGTGAGAGTGAGGCGAGGTCTGTTGGGGCTTCGTCCTCCTTCTCCTCGCGCAGGTCTTGGCCCATCTTCGGCTCTTCATCCTGCAAGTCAGCGTCGTCGGATTCGCCAATTGGGATGCAGTCACTGTTCGCCCGTACGTCAAGCAGCCCCTCTTCCCTGGGCTCCTCGGTAGCGGCCCTTTCTCTTTCTCCCAGCCCCGTGTTGGCCAGGTGGAGAAATGGGTCGATGCTGGCGTGCTCCTCGAAGGGCGGGCGCTGCTGAGGTGGTGGTGGTGGTAGCGGAAGCTCTTCAGCGGGTGGCCTCGGCACGACGCTCAGGTCTTGAAAGCTGAGGTCGCCGAACGGCGAGAGGGTCGGCTCCTCTGGCGTTGGCATCGACGATGTATGAGACCTCTCTCCAAATCCCACCTCGGCCAGCTCCTCGAGGTACGGCGGTAGTTCGGGATGTGGGAGCTCGTACTGGCTAGGTAGAAGCCGGAGTAGGTCTGCCTCCAGTTGCTCCCTCTGGTACTTGCCCTCCTGCTCCGCCATGCCTTGGTCACGCTCAATCGTGACTGGGTCTTCCCATGAGGTCGTCCGTGATATCGAGTAGCAGGTCCTCGTCCACTTGTCCTCCTGCTCCCCAGGCGTCCCGTAGAGCGTTCTGGAGTCCTGCCGTTTGCCGATCATGCACTCGTTGGAGGTCTTGTAGGCGTAGTGCTGCACCGCGGCCTGCATCTCCTGCTGGTGCTCGTGCTGCAGAGTGCTGTGGTACTGCTGAGACGCGTGGTTCTCCAACTCCTGCTGGTGCTGTAATGCCTGGAGCTCGCTCGTGGCTGCTGCTTGGCGCTGCAGAGCCACCTCCTCCATCCTTTGAGCTTTGTCCACCGCCTCCTGGTGCTCCCCGACGCGCTCCAAGTACTTTTCCTGCTCGTGCTGCATCTCGCACGCCTTCGCCTGGATGGCTGAGTGCTCCAGGTTCAGGACGACCCGCATCGCTTCGCGCCTGTTGGCCTCTTCCTGGTGCTCGTGGGCCATCTGCTGGTAGGTCACTGCGATCTGCAACTCCTCCTCCTTGTAGGCGCTGCGCCGGGCACATCGCTCCCGGCATTCCGCCTCCGCCATCTCCTGCGTCGCCTTTTCATTGTGCTCCTGCGCCATCTTGTGCCACTGGGCCTCCTGAGCCGCCATCTGTCTCACAGCCTGCTCCTCCTGCCTGGCCTTCTCGACCTGCTGCGTGTAGATGGCTGCTCTTCTCTGGTCTTCCTTGTGCATCTCCTCGCGTAGTATCTTCTTTTCCAACTCGGGGTGCTTTTGCAAGTCCAAGAGCATCCATTTGGCCCTCTCCTCCTGTGTCCTCTGGCTGCCTCTCTGCGCCTCGTATGCTTTCGCTTCCTCCTCCTCCAGCTTGGCCTGGCTGCGCTGTGGCTGGTGCCGCTAGTGCTGCAGCTGGGTCGCGCCTCCTCCTCGCAGCCGGGCGTGGCGTGCGTCCTCTGGTGGGGTCCTCGCTCCCCTCCTCCTCTGACGATTCCTCCTCCACACCCGCTGACTTTGCCATCTGATCTCTGGTTTCCCTCAACAGGGTCTTGTAGACCCTGATGGTTCTGGCGGCCGCTGCCTCCTGGCCGAGCATCTTGCTGAGCCGCCTCTCCATCTCGGCGTGCTCCTCCTCCAGCTTTTCCAGCGTAGCCCTGAGCTGCTTCATGCGCTCTTTGTGGGGCAAGACGAAGGAGATGTTCGCGGCAGTGATCGCCGCTTCCTGCTCGAGGCTTGATGTGCACAATCCCGCCAGCCTAGCGCCAGCAATGTTCTCGGAGAGGCGTCCCAGCCTGTGGCACTTCGTCTTGTACCACACGAACCGCATTTCCTCGTCGTCTGGTGGTGTGGACCAGCTCTCATGCTCCATCGCCACGGCGAAGAAGACTGGCGTGATGCTGTCCAGGACTGCCTTCTGCTGCGGGCTGTACTGGAAGCTGCTGATGTGGGTTGAGGCTGGAGCGTCGTGCTGGCCCCTCCTTCTGCGCCTGCTGCTCCTCCTTCTGGCAGAGGCGCTCCTCCATGGCGCACTGTGCTTCCAGTGCTGGGCGCTGTCGCTTCGCTGCTGGTGCTGTGGGTGATTTTGCTGGTGCTGGTGGTGGGCTGGCTGGTGGTGGTGCTTGTGGGGCTGAGGCTGCGGCTGCTGCTGCTGGCTGTGCTGCCGCCTCTGCGCGCTGTGCTGCTGGTATCCGTTGTGTTGGTGTTGGTGATGCTGGCCATCCCCACGGGCCCACTCCCAGGGTCGCCCTCCGATGGCTCCGTAGTCACCAGTCCAGTCTCTGGCACTGCTGCTGCGCCTGCGCTGGTGTTGCTGCTGCGCCTTCGTCGTCATCTCGACGTCCGTGTGGTGCCCCTCGGCGTGCTGCTGGTTGCGCTGGGGCTGCTGCGCCGAGTGGTGCTCCTCCAAGAGCTGCTTGGCCGCCGCCAGCCTGAGGAGGACGCGGGCGTTCCCCCTCTTGTCCCACCAGCGGCGGTGCCAGGCAGGCTCTGGCTCGGCCCTCCAGCCGCGCGGCGTGCTGCCTGGGGCTGCCGCTGCCGCGGCCGCCAGCGCCGCTGCCCGCGGCGGAGGAGCTGGGAGGCGCCGAAGGCCCCCCGCCGCGAGGTATGGCGCGCGCGGCGCGCTTCAGCCCTGCCTTGCGGGCTGGCCGATGCGATCCAGCGCCCTGCCACCGCGAACGATCGGGCGGCAGGCGCGACCGAACCCCGACCGATCGGTCGGGATCCGCTGGCCCGCGCGAGGCTAAATGGGTTTCCTCCTCCTCCTCCTCCTCCTCCTCCTCCTCCTCCTCCCGTTCCTGGAAGAAGGGCGGCGCAGTCAGGCAGTACTGTACGCTCACGTTTGCATTTCACGAAAAGCAGAAGCAAAAAGCAAACAAAAACGATTGGGCAACGCATCGTGAAGTATGGAGGGGCCCAAGATGGCTGGAGGCACGCGTCTCCACATCGCGCGAATCTTAGAAAATCGCGAAAGTGAGCCAAACGGAAACGATGCAGCCGCCGCAGCCGCCAGAGCCGCCAGAGCCGCCAGAGGGGGAAGACACATGTTTCTCTCGCCGACGGGGAGGGCCCTCCCTTTATAATTCGAGGGCGAAAGCCGCCTTTCTTTCCCCTCCCCTCCGTGCTCCTGCGCGCGCGTACTGGCAGGAGGGACGGCCATGGCGATTTTTGCGCAGGCCGGTCTGAAGAGGCAACGTGGTCGCCGAAAACTCACCCCAAACGATGGTGCACCGTTGTGCTGGGGTCGGGCGGCGCGGGCGTGGCCCAGGAGATGGCCCTGTTCTGGCTCGCTCCCCCTCGTCGTGGGCTCCTTGGCAGGGCGCCCAAACGATGCCGGCACCGATGGGTTCGGAGGATCGCACCGCACCGCACCGCCGATACATCAGCGAAGTCGGGTTCCGCGTCGCGCCGCATCGCCTCGCCAATGCACTGGCGCTGCGGCGCGGGCCTCCGATCCCGCAGGCTCCTGTCGTGACGACGTGGGCCTGGGTTTCTGACACCGCGCGAGCTGGTCGAGCTTTGGAAGGTCTCCGCTCTCACAGGCTCCAAAGGGGCCGTCGGCACCAGCGCTGTACACCTGCGCCGATCCTGGCCAGGCCCATGCTGGGCCTGAGAGTGGTGTACATTGGCGGCGAGCCCCGGGGGGGGGAATTGAGAGAGGGCGGGCCTTCTCAGAGGGCTCAGAGATCCTCCGGCTTTCCTCGGGAGGTCTCTGAGCTTTCCCCCAAAAGCCGCACCACAACCAACGGCTTCTCGGAAGGCGCGAGGCCTTCTGAGCAGTCCCGCCGCCCTCTGAGAAGGCCTGCTCCTTCTCGCCGACGATGCCCCTGTCACGAGCCCCCGAGTTGGGCCCGGGGCCCGAGCGCCCGAGGGCCCGAGGGCCCGGGGCCCTCGCTCGCCGATCATGCCCCTCCCTCGCTCGCCGACGGTGCCCCTGTCACGAGCACCCGAGCAGGGCCCGGGGCCCGAGCAACCGAGACGGGCCCCGGAGCCGAGGTCGTGGACAGGCCGCGGCGCCCCTCTCCCCGAGGCCGGGCCCAGGAGGCCGACGGAGTCCCCCTCCTCCCCCTCCCCCTCCTCCTCCTCCTCCTCCTCCTCCTCCTCCTCCCCCTCCTCCCCTCCTCCTCCTCCTCCTCCTCCCCCTCCCCCTCCTCCTCCTCCTCCTCCTCCTCCTCCTCCTCCTCCCTCCTCCTCCTCCTCCTCCTCCTCCTCCTCCTCCTCCTCTCCCTTCCCCCCCTCGCTCGCCGTCGAGGTGTGCGCCCTCCCGGCTCGGCGAGGGAGGCAACCGGCCCCGCTCCCGGGGCCGCGGCTGGCGCAAAGGTGTGCGACGGGCGCCCACCTGGCACCTGCGGGCGGCGGGGGGTTCCTGCGTCCTGGCCGAGGCCGTGGAGTGCCAGAAGGTGGCCCGTGCGAACTTCACCTCGAAGAAGTACTTCAGCTCCTCCAGGTCCTGTCGGACCAGCCTTCGGGGGGGAGGGGGAGGGGGAGGAGGAGGAGGAGGAGGAGGAGGAGGAGGAGGAGGAGGAGGAGGAGGAGGAGGAGGAGGAGAAGGAGGAGGGAGAGGATGGGCAAGGAGGGCAGGAGGGAGGGGGGGATAGGCGGAGGATGGCTCCGGTCGCATGCCAAGTGCGTCAAAGGGATGTCGAAGCGGTGTCAGGGAAAGGGGGAGGAGAGGGAAGGAGGGGGAGGAAAGGAAAGGGGTGTCAAGGACAGGGGGGGGGGAGGCGGGGGCCCCAGCGGAACCCCGCGGCGGCCGCCCGTTGAGGGATGAGGGATACGCAGGAAACATCTATACACCACCACCGTGCCAAGCCAGGGCCATCCTGGCCCTGGCATGGTGTATACGCCTTCCTGGCCGAGGCCAGGTGGGTCTATACACCTTCCTAGGGCCCAGGCTGGCCCTGGCCTGGCGCGGTGGTGGTGTACAGAAGCCTTCGTCGGAAGGAATGGAGGGAGGAAGGGAGGACTCGGCCTCCAGAAATTTCACGCTGCTTGCCCCTGCTGGGCCTCGAGGGGGGGGCGGGCACAGTCGCCACAGCTGGATCCGCCCCGAAACCCTGTCGAGGGCGCGCTCCATGCAGTTCTGGAGGCGAGTGAGAGGACGAGGCGACGAGCCTCAGCAGCTTGAGGACGCGAGTCATGTCGATGGAATGGTTGCTGCAAATCAGCCGCAGCATGCCGTCGAGGAACTCCTCGATGCTCACCTCCATGGAGCCGTCCACGTCCAGAGCTTCAAACAGATCGAGGAGGGAATCTACATTCATCAACTTCTCCAACTCTTTCTGCACATCTTTTTCGGCGGACGTCAATTCGTCCAATGTAACATAACCACTCTGATCCGCGTCAAGTGCATTAAACATACTCTTTAAATTCGGCAGCAACTGCTGCATTCTCTGATTATTCCACAAACGTCGCGTTTCTTGGTCGCGCTTCCCCTGCTCTAGGAAGACTTCGATGACTACGGCCGTGACCACCTCAGTGGGACATCTATACAAGTACACAGGTTCATGAGACTGAGGAGGCCGAACGCTCATTTTTTGTTCCAGGGTGCGTGGCTGAAATGGGAATCCGGGGGAAGATTATGCTTCTTGTTGTTGTTGTCGTCGTCCCCCTCCCAACCAGCCCGCGACCCACCCGCGACCCACCCCGCGACCCACCCCACGACCCACCCCGCGACCCCACCCGCGACCCACCCCGCGACCCACCCGCGACCCAGCCCGCGACACGCCTGGTGACCCGCCCGTGACCCACCCGCAACCCACCCCGCGACCCACCCCGCGACCCACCCCGCGACACACCCCGCGACCCACCCGCGACTCCCCCCGCGACCCCCCCCCGCGATCCACCCACCCGCGACCCACCCGCGAACCATTCGCGACCCATCCGCGACCCATCATTGACCCGGCCCGCGCCCCACCCGCGACCCACACGCGACCCACTCGCGAACCACCCCGCGATCCACCCACATTGCCTTAACGAAGAAATCGGCGCCCGCGGCGGGCTCACCGCAAAATTTGTAAAAATGGAGCGCCTGCGGCGGGCTTCTTCAGAGCCTCGCAGACTGACGACGTCCTCGCCGCCCCCTCACTCTTATCCGCAACTGCGGGGTGGTCCGTACATGTGTATTGATATGCGCATTCGTAATGCACATACATACGCGTATACACATGGTGTGTACATGTGTGTACATACATACATACATACATACATACATACATACATACATACATACATACATACATACATACATACATACATATGTACAGACAGACAGACAGACAGACAGACAGACAGACAAACAAACATACATACATACATACATACATACATACATACATACATACACACATATATACACATATATATATAATCTATGCAACATCCCGCATGTGCGGATGAAGGAGGCGGGCGTGGGCGACGCGGGCGCACGGCGCGGGTGGGTCGTGGGTTGGTCGCAGGTCGCTGGTGGGTCGCGGATGGGTCGCGGGTGCGTCGCGGGGCGGGTCGCGGGGGAGGTAGCGTGGTGGGTCGAGGGGTGGGTCGCGGGGTGGGTCGCGGGTGGGTCACGGGCGGGTCACCAGGCGGGTCGCGGGTCGCGGGGTGGGTCGCGGGTCGGGTGGGTCGCGGGTCGCGGGTGGGTCGCGGGTGGTTCTGGGTGGCGGGTAGGTCGCCGGGCGTGTCGCGGAGTGGACACTTGCAAGACAAGTTGGACCAAGTACGTCGCAAACTACAAACCTCTTCTGTTCCGCTAATGTGTGTGTGCCATTGCCCCAACAGTGCTGCGCTAAGATCCCAAATCTTATACATCGACTATTCCATGATTGGTTATGTCATTGAACCATGAGTCGCGCCATGAATTCCGCAAGGCACCAGGCACTCCGCAAATCTTCAGTTCCAAGATTGCTCGCACCATTGTGTCATAGTGTGCGCCAAGCGCCCCGCAATCGGCAACATCGCCTGCTCCATGATTGGTGGCACCGCTGCGCCGTAGGTTGCGCCAGACATCTCGCAATCCGCAAAAACGCAGTCTCCATGGTTGATTCCACATTGAAGCAAGCATTCGCAACTTGGGGAGTCTAGTTTTCGTCAAGTCATGCGTGGTGAACATTATTTTGCGCCCCTTGTGGGAGGTTTCAATTTGGCGTCGGTTGCGGTTTTATGAGCCGCCTCCAGTTGGTTCGCGGCGCATCCTTTATGCGCCCCTGGCTGCTTGGTTGTCGTTGTCAGACTTGCCAGTGCCCTGCAACAGCCTCCACCTGCTGCGCACGTAGCACCGCATTCACCAAACATCGTCTCCTGCCATGTGTGTCAACGCCGGTTCGCGATCGAGGAAAACTCCAGGGTCCTGGTAGCTCGCCCCTGCACCTGGGGGCACCAGCTTCCCTTCGTGGAGGAAGGGCATGGGCTCCCGGGGGGGGTCCCCAGGTTTCGCCTGGTGCGCGCCCGTGGGCGCCTTGTGTTGAGCAGGGGCCGACCGTCCCGCCATTCCTATAGTCCTACCACGAAATGTTCTTAGAACCCTAAAATGTTCGAAGAACAGAAATAATGTTCTTAGAACGCAGACCCGATGTGTTCAAACACAACAATCTCCACCAGAAGTGCTCTACGAACGTTCCGTGGCAACCACAGAAAGGTTCTTAGAGCCTTGTTAGGTAGGGCCATAGGCGAGCCAGGACGCTTCGCAACTGCTTGATTTTTGGACACCCGAAATGGGTACCGAAAGAATGGGCACAATGCCCAACAACAAATGTTGTCCCAAACCAACAGCGGCCGCTGTTGGGCAGGCGGCCTTCTGTCTCGAATGGACACAGGCCGCGGCGGCGCGGACAGCGAGTCCTGTTCAAAATGAACAGGAACTGCTGTTGGGCATTGTACCCATCCTTTCCGTGCCCATCCCGTTCGTGCAGATTGATTGCGGGCATCCCGCGCCTGGGCGGGTTTCCCGCGGCTCCGCGTGCCTGCCCGCCCGTGGGGCGCCCGGCGCGCGGCCCGTGCGCTGGCACCGCACGGCTTGCACGGGAGAGGCTGCACCGCGCAGCTTGCAGCACATACTGGGCATTTGTGTTTTAATACATGGTTATATATACATATATATATATATATAGAGAGAGAGATGTTGGATTTTATACATGATTAATGTATGCATGAATTTATGCATGAGCTCATCGTTGTTTTTCAATGCTAAATCCCTGCATTTGGAATACATGATCCGCACGCGGAGCATGCATCAAAAACGGCACTGTAGTCTGCAGCGCATGGCTCGCACAGCCCCAGGCCACGCCGTACACGCCACGGGCTCACGCGACATGGCTCACACAACAGAGCTTGCATCGCACAGCCAATACCACGCAGCTCACACCACAGATACTACACGCCATAGCACACGACATACAAAACATAACACATAGCTAACACCACGTAGCGCATAGCACACAGCTTACACAACAAAGCTCACCCCATATAGCTCGCACCACATGGCTTCCACAACATAGCTTCCACCACACAGCGTACGCAAAATAGCTTGAACTGCACAGCACACGACTCGAAACCTACACACCATAGCTCTCATCACAGGGCTCACGCCTCACGCGCACACAAACATACAACAACATACATACTTATGCATGGAACGTGCAAGAGACTGTTTCTTGTAGGGTCCGGCGATAAAGCGGGTTATCGGGCTCGACCCCCCCCCAGAATAACCTAACCTAGCCAGCTGTGCAGGTCCGGGGGGGTGGCGCAGGGAGCTTGTAGGGAACGCTGTGTTCAAAGGCACGGTCGTGTTCGCCACAGCATGCTTGTGTTTGGATGCACGTTGGCAAAACGTTGGGGTTTGGAGTGGCACGGGGAGACGATGACGACGACAGGCGACAGACGACGACAGACGACGACAGATGACGATAGACGACGACGAACGACGACGACGACACCGACGACCGACGACGACCGACGTCGTCCATAGGCATCTTGAAGTGCACGTGAGCAGCGCGTACACAGGCATTGCGTTTTTCACAGGCATCGAGGCGATTTTGTGCGCACATTTGCTGCTGTTGCAGCAAAATCTCTTGTGTACGCTGGCGTTGTGGTGCACGCACACATACGTGCACGCAAGCCGCGCGGTGCATGCGGGCATCGTGATGCACCCAGGCAGTATGGTGAAGACAGGCTTTGTGGTATGGACAACTGTTGCTGCAATATCGGCTATCATGCAGACAGGCGTCCCAGGCATGGTGGTTTACAGAAGCATTGTGATGCACTGTCGTTGCGGTGTACCATACCTTGTGATGTACACAAGCGCTGCGGTGTACACATCTGCTACTGTGCACACATCCGTTAAGGTGTACACAAGCGCTGCGGGCCCAAAAGATGGGACCGCTCCCTGCGTAAGAAAAATCAAGAATCACAAATAGCTTGCATATTGGATTTGATACGTTCGGATTCCCCACAAGTTTCTAAAGTTCGGTCTTGCCGGGGGCCCTGGAAGTGTACGCAGTTCTCTGGTGTACACAAGCACTTTGGTGCACCGGAGCTGAGGTGCACGAGTATGGTGCTGAAGCAGTAGTAACCGTAGTGCACATAGGCGTCGCCGTGTTCGCAGGCAGTGTGTGGTGTGTGGTGTACACAGGCGCTGCGGTGCACAGGGGTGCTGTGGTGTACACAGGTACTGTGGTGTACACAGGCATTGTTGTGCAGACAGGCGCTGCGGTGAACACGAGCAGCTGTGGTGTGCACAGGCGTCGTGGCGCACGCTGGACAGGCCCTGTGGTGCACATAGGCATGGACGGCCAAAAACGAGGTGACCGCATGGGCCAGAACAATGTATAATCACAAATAACTGACAGATTGAACTTGATATGTTCGGGCCCCCTGGGACTTTCCAGATTTGGGCCAGGCGGGACCTCGGAGGTGCACGGAAGCCCTGTGGCGCAAATGTTTGCCATGCGCTGTGGTGCACACAGATCCTATGGTGTTAACACGCACCGCAAACACAGGCGCTGTGGTGCACACGGGTGTTGTCGTGTACACAGGGATTGTGGTGTACAGAGGCACTGTTGTCTAGACAAGCACTGCGGTGTACTCAAGCAAACGTGGTGTACAAAGGCGTCGTGGCGCACGTTAAACAGGCGCTGTGGTGTACACAAACATGGTCGGCAAAAAACGGGGGGGACCGCACCCCGCTCCAGACAAAAAAAAAATCACACATAACTTACATATTGAATGTGATGCGTTCGGGCCCCCGGGGACTTTCCAGATCTCGGGCCCCGGCGTGACCTTTGGACGTGCGCGGAAGCGCTGTGGCGCAAATGATCGCCATACGCTGTGGTGCACGTTGCTCCTGTGGTGGGCACAAGCACCGCAGTGTACACAAGCGCTGTGGTGCATGCAGAAGCATCTGCTGCAGCAGCACCTGTGGTGTGCAAGACCGCTGTGGCGCACGCCTTTTTTTTTAGTGTTCGCAAGCAGTGTGGTGCATTCGTGTTCTAGAGATAATGTACACAAAACTTCGCGGCTACGCTTAGCAATCACATCCCGCGCATTCCAATGCGAGCTGTCCAGACATCCCTAATCATTCTCAGACGGTACCCGCATCGTCGCAGCACCACTAGTCGCATTGCGCAGCATCGTTAGCAGCTGTAGGGGCCGCGGCACCGGTGCGCGCGGGCATATGCAGGGCTGCCCACAGCGCGAAGGTCAGGTTACCGGCCGCCCCCCCACCCGACAACCTGGGTTATCGCCGATGTTTGAAAAAATGTCTCCAAATTCTAGCTTGCACCGCAGAGCTTGCACATCATTGTGGACGCCGCACATTTTCCACCATAAGGCTTGCACACCAGAGCTTGCGCAACATAGCCCACGCCGCACACCTTAGCCTAACTAGCGTGCACCACGCAGCTTTCCCGACATAGCCTTGACCTCCACAGTGCATCCCGCCACCGTGCCCGGATGGCACGGTGCGGGATGCCAGGTGCGGCTCTGCAGGGACTCTGTATACCAGTCGGCCCCCCTTCTGGCCGCAGACTGTTGCGTGCACCCCCCTCCCTTCCCCGAGGCAGCGCTCCCCCGAGAACAAACCACGGCCCCGCGCCCCCGAGACAGCGACCCCTCGTGACACAAACCGAGAGGTGTCCGCGCCCCGAACTTCCAAGACGGCCCATGCAGGCAACCGGGCGACCGAGAGGGTCCTCAAGATGCCACGAAGACGGGCCAAAATGACCCCAAAGGCGTTTTTTTCCCGCGCTCACAGGCTGGGGGAGTGCCTCGCGACCGCCTGCGGACCCCTCAGTCCTGCCTGGCACCGCCAGGGCAGGGCGGGGCGGGTGCTGTCTCGGGGCAACCCCGGCACAGGACCTGACCCACGGGCCCTCAAGATGCCACGAAGACGGGTCAAGATGACCCCAAGGGCGGCCCACTGCGGCCACAAGATGGCCCACGATGCCCTCAGGAGGGCCCAGCAGGGTCGCACGAGGACCTCAAGCAAGGCCCGAGCCAAGAGGCCGAACGCGGTGTCTCCCCGTTGAGCATCGTTTATCCGATCCCTATCCCCACCGGCGTGGCCTGGGCCCCACTGGCCGATTTACCTCCCTAAGGATATAGGCCGTTCCATTCGGGTTTCGAGGGGTGTATCCTCAACTGGGTTGGTAATTTGGTGGGGGTCTCGAAGGGGATGGGGGTGGGGATGGGCGTCGGCTAAACGATACTAACCCGTGGATGTTTGAGCGATGTTCGTGCTCTCGCCTCCTCAGGCCTCCGTCAGCTCAAGACGGCTTAAGAAGCCTCAGCGATGGCCCTGAGACGGCCAAGACGGCCCGAGAGGGGCTCCCGCGGGACCCCCTCTGGCGGCCCAGGACGGCGCCAAGACGTCACCACGGCCGCCCCGAGGCACCCACCATACGGGGCAGAAAAGGCCCAGACACTGGCCAAGAGAGCCTAAAGGGCGGCGTAAGAGGGGACGTGTACATAAGGACCCTCAGAAACTGCTCGCAGGAGGCCAAGACAACCATGAGACTGCCAAAACCACCATGGGAGCTCCTGAGCGAGTGTTAGCAGAAGGTGTCAGATATGACGGTCTTTCTCTTCCTCATCCTGCTCCTCCTGCTTCTCCTTCTCTCCGCCTCCTCCCCCTCCTCCTCGAGCGCGCCAAAGAGGTCCTCACCCTAGGCGCCTAGCCTGCAGCAGGCCGTCGGACCTGATGCCGCGCGCACCTGGCAATGGCCGCCGCCTCCTGTGGGGTCGACGGGCGCGGTACCTGGCGCACCTCGTTGTAAAGGACCTGCGCGCAAGACACTCTGAAAAAGGCGTCCTTCGATGGAGCTCGAAGGCCGAGACGTGCGATCGGGCAGTCAGGGATGGGAAGACGGGTCACAGAAGCAAGATGGGCACAGAAGTGGGGGCAAGACCAGACATGCTCGACTGAGTGCTGTGCATTACCACCGTAGGGGCAGTTTTGAAGAAAGTTCGAGGACGTGATCCACCCCCCAATATACGCACGAATTACAGCATTCCGCCAGGAGGGAGGAAGAGGAAGGAGGGAGGAACGAACCTCTGGCCACGGAATCTGGGCAATAATTGGCTCGTGCAATGGGAACCACTTTCTGAGACGACGAAGAAAGAGAGCTTGGAGATCGTCAGGGAAGAGATGCTCATGAATATGATGTGATAAGTGTCGTTGGGGATGAAGGACTTTAAGGTGCATGTGGGGATTCTCACGCCGAAAACGTCCGAGGTGCAGAAATGCCGAGCGATTGGGAAGCCTGATTTCATTTACTCATTGAAACTGCAGCGCAGCAGCCGCAAGCGTACTCGCAATCGCTGGCGACTGCCAAAACGAAGGCCAGTGCTGACGCCGCCAGACTCCATCAGGCCATTTTCGACCACGAACGATCAGGGCAATCGGGAGGTTCTCCTCAGCACTCGAGACCAGCATCTGATTCATTTCTCTCCATGACGTGAAGGTAAATAAGGCTGCACGCATGAGTTGCGCCAAGTTTGTCGCCCAAATACTCCGGACCAAAGGGCCACCCCACTTAGCCAAGTTAGGCCAACCCTGAGCGCCAAGACGGAAACAAAGAAGAGCGAATACACTTGCTAGCACTGCGTGATCCATCTTTCGGTGCTGGGGCAACAGCAGCTGGAACTGGCCAACGTACGAGAGCACCGTCACCGCGCGCCTCGCGCACGGGTGCGCGGCGAGCTGGGTCGGAGCGCCCTCATCTGCAATCATCCGTGCTCGCTTCACATACTTCGCGAAGGGGTCCAGCCAGGAGGTTAGTTGGGTCACACTCGGGCCTATCCAGAGGCCAAGGTATAAAGCACGAGAGACCACGTCGAAGTTTTCCCAACCAGGAACGGTTCGAGCGAGCACCAGACGATAGCGAGCGGCGATCATCTCGTTAAACTCTGCCGCCAAGGGCACAAGCTTGCACTTCGCTATCTTCAGCGCCACGTGCGCGAGGGTCTGCGCAGCCCCGAAAATCTCGTGCAGGATCCCGAGGCCCCGCAAACGAAATAGAATCGCACCTATATCATCAGCGCAAGCTCGTACAAGGCCTAGCTTCGGGGTTTCCAACTTTTGTCGAAACATTTTCAGCAAAGGGTCGGCCCCGAGGGCAAACAGAGTCCCGCTCGCAGGACACCCCTGGATAATGCCGCTGGCAATCCAGAACAGGACCATTTCTTCCCCGCCTATCAGGCCAAGACAGATGACGCTGGCGCACAAATTCACCAGAACAGCGAAGAGAGGAGGAGGGAGGGAGATGCGACGGAGGACGGCAAAGAGCCTTGTTGGGACATCGAAGGGGAAGCTTGACCGAAGTCAAAGCAGAGGGGAGAGGGAAGAAGAGAGGGGGGGTCACCAGTCATACTGGCATGACGGGCTAAAGCGTCGAGTTCAATTATGCCATTGCCAAAGTTTCGCCGGGGGACGAAGCCCCGCTGGGCTCCGTCAAGACCAGAAGGAAGAGCAGCCGTCAAAGGGCGGGCCGAAATCGCAGCGATGATTTTACTGCCGCAGTTCTTTAATCCCAGGGGTCTCGTCTCCGCAGGCCGCCTCGCCCCAGGGATATCTCCAGGAGGGTCGGCCCCCTCGGGGGTGAAAACACCCCGCAGCACATTGCACCCAAAGGTGAGAGACTGCCCCGCATGGAGCCACCTCGTCGAATTGAACGGCACTTCATCTCCAAGAGGGGCGCTCTTCCACGCGCTATAAGGGAGGCGGTCGGGCCCAGGGGCGCTTTCGCACTGGTGGTCCAGGAATTTCCGAAACTTGGAAAACGTAGGTGGGGGGATATCTTGACAATTGAGGTCAGGGGGGAATCTGTCCAGGAATTGTTCTGCCGCCTCGTGGAGGTACTCCTTAGCTTCGAACACTGGCGCCCAGTGCTGCGTGAGCGATCGCGTGATCGCAGCGGGAGATTGCTCGACCGCACCGGGGCCTAATCTCACACCGGCCAAAATGACGCGCCGATCGAACGGCGACCAGAGTCGGGCGAGCCGCGAAACACGGCGAGCTCGGCCCACAACACGAGCGACCGCCGACGGGCCGTGGAGCCGCTGAGCACTAGCCTGCAGGGAACGTTGGGTCGACTCGGCGAGGAAGTAGTGGAGCGAGTTGGATAGGGTCGTCCAGGCCTGAGGGTTGGAGAAGGAGACGAGGTGGGTGTCGTAGTTGAGGTTCAAGTGCTCCCTGCAGAGCTCGTGCGAGCGGAAAAGCCAGCACGCCAGCAACCAATCTTGCCTGAACACAGCTCTCGCCATACTCCTGGCCATTAGATATCTTGCAGTGCGGGTCTGAGGTCGTTTGAAGATAATCAAGTCCCGAGCGTACCGACTCGCTTCCAACATGAGGAATTCAAAATAATCATGGGCCATCGGCGGCGAGAGCTCATCCAATGGACAAGCAGCAAGCGCCTTCTTCAGAAAGCTCCGAAACTCACCAGACTCAAAGACGGCCCTCGGAATCGAACGCTCGGCCACAGGAGTGAAGGGACGCGCGCAGATACAGATTTCCACGGGGGCGTGGTCCGACAAGCCCTGGGCATCCAAAACTTCGGGGCGCTCCCTAACGGCACCTCCAGAGGCGAATTGCGAGAGGATCCAGCCAGGCAACGAGGAGAAGACCCTATCGATAATTCCGATGGTATTTTGGGCGGCGGCGAAGTGGGCTGGGGAAAGGAGTTCAAATTCAACAGCCATGGCCAGGGCATCCCTCCACGCAGGGGGGAGATCGACAGGGGATGGGGTCGGTCACATCATCAGGGGAGAGGGTGGTGGGGTCCTGGGGGTCATAGGGCAGAGGGGTATGGGAAGGGAGATTCATGTCCCCCGCAATAAGAACCAGTTTATTAATGGGGGTCAGCCTGAGCGAGGGAAAGTTCGTCCTTGATCCAGCCGAGGAGGGGCGCCTGCTCAGCCTGGGACAGCCCGCGGTTGTGGATGTGAAAGAGGCTCACACCACAGCGTCCGTTTACTGCCGAGGAACTCGTGAGGAGAGCCCTTCCAGGAACGATCGGAGTCGAGGAGAGAAGCGGGAGCTGGGCACCAGTGACGGCTTCCCTAGCAGAAGAAGGAAAAAACATTTGGGAAAAGGGTGATCACGCCTCCTGTACGAAAATTGTGGTGGAAGGAGGAGCAGGCGTGGAAGGGCAGGTGAAGGGAATGGAGAAGGTCCTCAACATCACAAGGGGCTCCGTGCGTTTCCTGAAGGGCAACTACCGAACCCGTCTCTAGTAGACGGCGTAAATATTTGATTTTACGAACCCTAAGCGAGTCGTCATGATGGAACAATGCCCTCGCATTCCATGTCGCGACTCGCAAGCGAAAGAGAGGCGCCCCTTCGCGCTTCTCAGCACCGTGCCACAGGGCGCCCAGGGTGTTAAACACACCACACAGTCGTCGGTGACGAGCCCACGTCTGCAACGATTCGATCCCGGACCAGCTGAATGTCCATCTGCTCGTAGCGCAGGTTGTCCTCAGCCCGCTCGAGCGACGGGAACTCCTGGCCCTCCTTGGGGGCGACGCGTACGAGCGGTTTCGACCCCGCCAGCACCTCGCCACGGAACTTGTCAACGAAGTACCTCTTCGTTGGGTAGAGCTGCTGAAGAGTTGCACGCACCTTCTTACACCCGAGCTCGCGCTTGATCTGGCACGCGTTCTTGTCAGGGCCCACGTGCAAGGCTGTGCGACCGCCTGCCACTGCAGTCCCCGAAAAAGATCTCCACGTCGCAGGCTGACCGTTGACAACCGGCGTGCGGAGGGCGCCGATGACCTGGCCCACCTTCCTTGCCGCCAAGTGCTGATTGCCCTTGGACCTGAGCGTGAACTTCGTCCCTGTGGGCGTCTGCTCATCGAAGGCCCACTCCGAGGGGTCAATATTGCAATCCCAAAGCCACGCCTCCAAGCCGACCGCCACTTCAGTTTTTGCCACCAACGACTGCGCACGGATGACCACGACGGCGGTGTCCACCTCTCTGTTGAAGGCGCTGATGTCATCTGGGATGAACTTCGGCGGCTGCTCTGTCTGAACCATGTGCAACTCACGCTGGGTGGCCTTGATCTATTCGTCCAACTCATCAATCTTCCGATTCTGCTGACGTACGCTAGTTTCAACTCCATGCATGCGGCCTTCCATATGCTGGCTGAGAGACTTGTACGAAGAAGTAACATTCTTCGTGGGGGTCGAGAGCGCACCATTGACACTCGTTTGGACATATTGGATGGACTTAAGAAGATCTGCATGAAGGCTCGAAACATGTCCACGAAGGTCGTTGAGGGCCGCATCATCATATTCCTTTGGTTCATGGAACTCACTCTCCTCCATAGGGACGGGCTCCTCTGCTACACGAGTTGGGGTACCAGTTCCACGTGAAGGGGCACCTGGGACAGCACCACGTCGGCCATCAGGGGGGCTTCGCGTTCTTGCATATCGAGGACTGTCCAACCCAGCAGCAGGACCAGCAGCAGCTGCACGAGCACGACCTGGCGTGCCCACCTTGGTCTGGGAAGGGAAGGTCGGGGCGTCCTCCACTTCCTTGCAGAGTCGGCGACGCTCCTCCTCCGACAAAGCATGAAACTCATGGCTGCCCATCGCGGTCTAGCGATGTCGAAAGTGCAAGAAAAGAGAAAGGTGGACAATCCACCACAGTAGCCAGACTGGCAGTGAATGCTTGAACAGAAATCCCCCACCCTGGGCTGGGCCACTGCTCGGGGGATGACCATGGGTCACCTTGGACCAGCCTCGGGAAATGGTTTACTTGAGCCAAAATGGCTACGGCCCTCCTCCTCCTCCTCCTCCTCCTGCTCCTGCTCCTCCTCCTCCTCCTGCTCCTGCTCATGCTCCTCCTAATCGCCACCAGAACCACCATCACCATCACCCTTATCATCAGCATCATCACCATCACCATCACCATCACCATCACCATCACCATCATCACCATCACCATCATCATCATCATCAACATCATCGTCCACATCATCGTCCACATCATCCTCAACACTCTCAGACCGGCTCCCCCAAGCCTGGAGACACGAAGCGTCACACGTGACGGCCTCCCGTGCCCCGTCGAGCAGTCGCCACCCAGAAGGCTGGGCTGGAACGCTGGCTCACATTTGCTATTTCAAATTATTTTGTTATTATAACTGTTTTATCTTCATTTCTTCAAACCTCGAACAATTTCGGGCAAGCTCCGGATCCTGGATGCAAATGGCCCAGCAGGAGGAGAAGGGCCTGGGAGGAGGGGAGGGCCCTGAGCCGGAGGGCCTAGGAGGAGGGATGATGATGATGATGATGATGATGATGAGGAGGAGGAGGGGGAGGAGGAGGAGGAGGAGGAGGAGGATCCTGGATTCTACGAGCAAATATGTTTTTCCCCATTCCCCACCGCCAAGGGTGCCGCCTCGTCGGTGCTCGGCGAGCTAGGTTGTCTCGCTTCCGTGGAGACTCGTTTTTCTGTCCCCGCGACGAACGCACAAGTTGCCGAACACACAAAGAGCCTTGCCGACTCTGGGCCCCACTAAGGTCTCCACGTTCATAAGGATAATAGAAACCACCAGCAGGAAAGGGAAGAAAAACAGCATCAGCCAGGCATCATCCTGACCACAAGTGGGGACGCAGGAGGAAGGGCAGGATGGGAGCTGTCGACAGGGACGAGCAGTGGGAGGACGAGGATGGACGGGGCCGACGAAGAGGACGACGAGGACGAGGAGGAGCCAGCCGTCATCCTTTATCATCGGTGTGTAGATCGGCCCGATGTCGTCGAGGATCACAAACTGCACCAATGCCCGCCTCGTCCTCTTGCGAACGCCCCGGGCGTGGGTGCGGCGGCGACCTCCACGGCGGCCTCGCCGTGGTGGCAGCAGTCCACCACGGCTGTGCCCTTCTGCGCGGCCGGGAGCTCATACATAGCCTCAGGACGGGTATGTCCTCCTATATACAGATTTTCTCGAGAGGGAAAAACAACCCCAAACTAGCCAAACACAGTCCAGATATGTTCGAAGCATCGTCCCCATACTATTTTCTTGACTACTTTTGAATGTAAGGAACCGAACTCTATACACCGACACTTCTTCCGGCCCCGCACTGGACTTCGCACAGGAGAGCGGATTCTGGTGTATACGGGACGCTGGTGTATACATTTTTCGTCGTTTCCCCTGGAACACGGGGAACATAGTATACGCCACACCGCTCCGACGTCGTCCCGGACCCTCAGACAGTTCTGGGATTGAAAAACTGCCCGCGACTGGCAATGTATATGCTTCCGTCGTTGTTTTTGAACAAAAGACGCTACCCCAACCTAGCCGAACACACAGTCCAGAAATCCTCGGAGCATCGACCCCTGACTATTTTCTTGACTACCCCAAACTAGCCAAACACAGTCCAGAAATCCTCAAAGCATCGTCCCCAGACTGTCTTCTGGACTACTTCTGGAATGCCCCTCCTGTGGACGGGGCACGCCCGCCTGCAGCGCACAGCGCGCCCGCGGCGGCGGCCCGGGGCAGCGCGCGGCTCCGGGATGTGCGGGCGGGCGGCTCGGAGAGGCCCGGGGGGCGTCGACGCCCAAGGGGGCAGGGAGGGGGTCGGCGGCGAGGGTACAGTCGGGGCGTTGACCTAAGGAACCCTAAATCAGGAACGGGACCCCTTTCTCCCATAAGTTGAACTTCGACTTCCCATGGAAAACCTCAGGAAAACAGAAGGCAAACTGTCGAACAATCAAGGAACACCGAGCCCCTCCCCAACCAAAAGGGTTCCTTCTCCAGGGCCCCGGCTGTAGGGGCGAATAGCCCAGGGGCGATAGGGGCGGATAGCCCAGGGGCGGGCGGGAGGCTCGGAGAGGCCGGGGACGTCGACGCCGAAGGGGCAGGGGGGGGTCGGCGGCGACGATACTCAAGCAGTGGCGAAGCGTCCTGGCTCGCCTGTTGCCCTACCCAACAATGTTCTAAGAACCCTCTGTGGTTTCCACGAAATGTTCTTAGAACAGTTCTGGCGGAATTTGCCTTGTCTGAACACATCGGGATTCTTTGCGAAGAACATTGTTGTTGTTCTTCGGACATTTCTGGGTTCTAAGAACATGTCGTGGTAGGACTCTAGGAATGCTGGGGCGGTCGGTCCCTGCTCAAGATACAGTCGGGCTGCTGTAAGAAGGAACGCTAAATAAGGAACGAAGCCCCTTCTTGGCTCTGTAAGCGCCTCCGTGCTCCAGGAGGGCGAGAGGAACGGCTCGGAGGAACCTAAGGAGCATCGAGCCCCTTCCGAACCCAAGCTGTTCCTGCTTTCATCGTCTTGGCTGTAGGGGCTAATAGCCCAGGGGCGGGCATTACACGTATTCGCCCGGGAACCTCACCGAAAGCATGTACCGTCGGCGCCCCTGGCTATATGCACACGTCGTTCCTTTCTAACCGTGCTCAGTTCTAATTGTGCTCGTTTCTGATCGTTCCTGGTCCCCTGGTGGCCAGGAAGAGGCCCAGGACAGAACAATTCGAAATGAAAGGATCTCGGTCCCCTAAAAGATCAAAGACCTTTCGAAAACTTAGAAATGAGCAATGTGTACACGTATTCGCCCGGGAGCTTCACCGAAGGCATGTGCCGTCGGCGCCCCTGGATACACGTACTGCTCTCCCCTGGGCTATTCGCCCTCATCGCCGCCTCCGAGGGGAAGAACGCGTCGCGCCGAAGCGCGGTCGGTCAGCACCGGCGGAGCGCCACGCGATCCGAAAGTTCCCAGCCGTAGACCTAGGTCGGGCGTGTCCCCCTACAGGCGGATGTTGGACGAACGCAAATAATCCAAACATGTTCAAAAGGCTGAACATAGTAGAAAAATCGTTCACTGACTATTTTTCGACTATGTTTGAATATCCCTCCTGTAGAGGGACAGACCCGACGCAACCGTAGACCCTTGGGAGCCAGCGGCGCGCGGGACCCATGGCTTGCACGCCCTCGGGGATGCCCCGGGGGGGGGGAGGCGGAGGAGGAGGAGGAGGAGGAGGCGGAGGAGGAGGAGGAGGAGGAGGACGGAGGGGAAGGAGGGAGGGGAAGGAGGAGGAGGAGGAGGTGGGACGAGTTTCTATCCCCCGCCGAGAGCTTAGGGGGGGGGGGGGGGCATCATGAAAGACCCTCTGCGGTTACGGGGGGCCTCCCAGGAGGGCTCCGGTCGAACCCTTTTTTCTCGAGTCTACGAAACGGAGCCCAGAACAGGGGAGGAGGAGGAGGAGGAGAAGGAGGAGGAGGAGGTGGAGGATTGGGACGCACAGGGACAGACTAATGCTAAGTCGGGCCTGTCCCCCTACAGGGGGATATTCGACGACAGATAAAACATACACCAACAATGCCCCCAAAAGACAAAACAATATTCAAAACATGTCCCCTGACTATTTCTGGATTTGTTTTCGGTATGTTTGGGGTTTGGGGCATTTTATACTTCTCGTCAAAAAAAAACCCTGAAGGGGGACAGGCCCGACTTAATTCTAATACTATATGTCCTCCTTGGAGGCGCGCGTCCGACGCGAACATGCATAGTATACTGATCTTGTAGTAGATCGCTTCCCGAGGGGTGTGGCCAGAAAACGCCCGCCACAGCGCATGTACTAGAAGATTTTTCAGTGCGCGCGTCGCCCCTTGGGGGAGGGGCGACGCACATATAGTATAAGTATGTTGGGGTGACGCCGAATAGTGGCGCGGATGACGACGACGACAATGATACTGCGAGAGGAAGAAGAGAGGGGGGCAGGAACGGCCTAAGACGCAATCGTCTCAATCGGGTTCCCCGTTGCCGGGGGCTGGCCTGGCGCGCAACTGGTGGGGCCCATGATGACGGCGATGATGAGATAATGAATGGCACTGAGTTTTGATATTTTTCGTATTTCCCAGCGCAGCAGTGGCAGTGAAGAAATGACAGCCTATGACCAGGTGAGCCCAGATATCGTACAAGCCCGAAGCATTGCCCACGATAAAGGGCGGAGGGGAGAGGAGCGATCAGCACCTAAGCCAATGATCACGCCTGAAGAAGCCTTCGCAAACCCGACGGCCAAGAAAAGGTCATGATGGGTCGGTGGTTCGAATGGCATCATCCTAGACCTGCGGCGCGCTGGCAGTCACAAAAACAAGCGGCGGCTCGGCAAGGCCCGACCGATTCCCGGTCGCCAGCACCTGTGTCAGGCAACCCCAGGCGCCAGAAGCCGAAGAACGACTGTGAAGACCGCTTGCCGACTCAGACAACCAGACATCAGACACGAGAGAGACTTTCGCGAAACCCGCCGTCGAGGAACAGGCGTGTCGTTGCCGCGGGGCCGTTGGGCCGAAAAAGAGAGAGAGAAAGAGAGAGAGAGAGAGACAAAAAGAGAGAGAAAGAGAGAGAGCAAGAGAGCAGGCTGGCGCAAATAAACAAATGCAATAATGAAAGACGGGATGAAAAGGAGGAGGAGGAGGACGAGGAGGAGGAGGAGGAGGAGGAGGAGGAGGAGGAGGAGGAAGGAGGAGGAGGGAGGAGGAGGAGGAGGAGGAGGAGGAGGAGGAGGAGGAGGAGGAGGAGGAGGAGGAGGAGGAGGAGGAGGGGAGGAGGGGAGGAGGAGGAGGAGGAGGAGGAGGAGGAGGAGGAGGAGGAGGAGGAGGAGGAGGAGGAGGAGCGAGGAGGAGGAGGCGGAGGAGGAGGAGGAGGAGGAGGAGGAGGAGGAGGAGGAGAGAGGAGGAGGAGGAGGAGGACGAGGAGGAGGTACTCACGACGCGAAAGTCGGGCAGACAGAGGGCCGGGCCAGGCGAAGGCCCGCCCCTCAGGAGAGGGCGCTGAGCAGCAGCAGCGGGGAAAAGCAACGGCGGCAAGACAGCAAACAGGAGCGTGTTTCTTTATTGCTTGGGGCATAGTGGGCATTATAGCCCCCCCCCTCCCCCCCTCTCTAGGACGTAGCGCCCCTCCACCCCACTGCGATCTGGGCACTGCCGCCGTGCGCATCGGGCACACGGCGGAGGGGAGCCGTTACATGATGCCCCCCCCCCTGGCCTCCCTCCCTCTATAATACCCATTATCGCCGAAACTGAAGAAACGCGCTCCAGGGGGCGCGAAGAGAGCGGACCAAAAAAACGAGGGCCCCAACAGAGCAGGACTCCCACAGTACATCATCGGAAACCTGCGGCGCGCAGAATGAAGAAAAACCGCGCGGTCACGGTGGCGTAGGTACCCGAGATCTACTTGCGAGCGCCTGACCAGCCGCCAGAAGATGCTGGGTGGACATCTCCTCCTGTGCCGCCAGATCGTCGGCCGTGCCGCAGACAACCGCAGACACGCACGCAAGAAGCCGCGCCTAGACAGCGCGTCGGCAGAACAAATATGAAGAACTCACGCTGCCAAAGATATGGTAAATCAGCGGCCACATCTCAGCCACATCCCAGCTGCGGCCCCCTGACCTGGCGGCCTGAATGTTGGGGCGGCGCCGGCGCTGGAACCGCGTGCCGGGCGAAGGCAGTGTGGACCCTCCGCGGACATTAGCCCAAACAGAGGGGAAAGCATCCAAGATGCTGGCGCAAATCAAACGCTGATTCTGGCACTGTGGCGAGGGCGCGAAAACTAAACATCGGCGCCCGGGCTCTTCGCTGCAAGGACTTTGCGAAGCAAGTGGCGACGCCTAGACCGGGGCGTCGGAATTCAGGACATACTGCGTAATGCGCCAGAAAACGCGCGGCTCTCTCCGCTCCGCAGTTCCAGTGGCATTTGACAGGACCACGGCGAACGCAAACACTGGCACAGACACCTCGCGCGAGGACACGGAGGACAGCGAACCCCAAATAAACACTGCTAGCTTTGACAACCTTGCGGGCTACTTGGACGACCCCTGAAACTGGAGAGATGCTCGGCCACGGGAGGCAAACAAGCGATGCGCGCCAGGAGACATCGGGCGGGGGCAATTGGGGGGCAGCCGGGAGGGAAGGGGGGGGGGGGGGGGGCGACCCTGGGCAACGACGCAGCTCCTTTTGGAACCCGCCCGTTTTGGGAAGTCACGCAGAGGGGGATGTTCAACTGCCGAGTCCTGACCGTCGAACGCGTGGATGGGCGGTGCCGCAAGGGGGGCCGCGCGCGCCGGGGTGACATTCATCTTGCGATGTCAGAGCCCAAAGAAGAAGTCGAACTTCCGAGGGGCAACCGACCTGGGCGCAAGATGAACCTGCGTCGCAACCCTGATATGGACATGGTCGGGGAAACCGATCCCCGGCCCAGGGTCGCAAAGCCGCGCAGCGAGGGCCAGCCGCCAGTTCGTGTCGCTTATTACATTGCGTTCCTGCAACTTCCTTCGAGGCAGGGTGGGTCTACGTCCTCGCCAAATTTCTGGGAGACAGGGCAGACCACCGCGGGCCCGCGCGCGTGATCCGCACGCAAGCTCGAAGCCCCAAACCACCATCGAATTTCTGAAGCAGGGAGCCAGCCGCGCGCGCGGATCCAATGCAAGGGCGAAGGGGGCCATGCTCGATGGGCCTCCCGGGCGAGCTCCCATCCCTAGCGGGATGCGCGGTGCAACTTGCCGCCGAAGCAAGCGACCCCCGAGTCCTCAAGGCGGAGTGCTTCGCAGAAGCCAGCAATCCCAAGGTGGATCTGCGTCGGGGCCAGGGTTCGAGGGGTGAGCATGCTACGCATGGAATGAATTCAATGGAAACGAATTGCAGTGGATCCGTGAGTGGATCAATCTAAACTGATGAGGCATGATGCCTCTTTTGATTTTGAGCCGGCTATGATGCCCGCTCGTGCCCACCCCGTCCCGTCTTCAGGGACTTCGCATCCTCCGATGATGGTAAGATGGGAAGACGGGCCGCCGCCCCTGGCACTGCACGTACGGTGCCAGGTTTGTGGGGATTTGGTTCGACCCCCGCAGTTCCGATGATGGAAACTGCGAGGGGTGTGAGGCCTCATGGTGGTCCTCACTGGTAAGGCCTATGATGGTCCTCACCGGGGGGGGAGAGGGCAAGGGCGAACCAGGAGGAGGAGGAGAAGGAGAGGAGGAGGACGACGACGAGAAAGTTGAGTTCAATGAGCAGATTGAGCGCGAAGGCCTATGATGGTCCTTCTTCCCAAAACGAGCCTTGCTGATGGCCCCGAATTGGGCGCGAGGTGCCTATGATGGCCCCTCTGGTTGCCTATGATGGCGGCACTAGACGACCGGCAGGGGATGTCGCGGGGCTCGGAAACGCCGCCGCGAGGGAGCTTCGGAAGCATGTGGAAGGCGCTGCCGCTGGATTTCCTGGAACTCGGCGGCGCGCGCATGGGGAGACGCTCTGCATTCTCGCTGGAGTCGCGGCGACGCTTCCCTCAGGAAGCCAGAACGAGCTCCAGGGCGACCCTGCGGCGCCGGCCTCCAATGTGCAGCCCTCTGAGCCCCCGGAAAGCTATCCAGGGGCACCTGGGCCATCCGCCTCGTACTGCTGAGCGCGAGCCTGCCGCGTGCGTGTCTTCGCCAGAGCGAGCTGTTCGCCCTCTGATCGCTTGAGAACCTTGAGCGCAACTTTCAAGATCGGCCTGGAAGATCGAATGCAACCGGCCCGCCAACGCGTGCTTTCGAAAGGAAGCGAACGATGGAACCTGGTCAGACACGCCACCCATCAGAGAAGCCTTCCCAGCGACAGACCTACCACAGAGAAGTCAGACAATAGCAACAGGATTGGCGCAGCAGAGAAGGTCGAGGCGGGCCGCGTGCAACAACGCCCCATTGTGAATCTCCAAATGAGGAGGGGCATGCTGGCGCATCAATCCGGCGGAAGATCCTCGAACGGAGGGCGCCGTCGAAAGCCGTTGCCGCATTGCCCCCCGTCTTCCTCCAAAGAAAAATTGAACTCGCCCCCGATCAGAGGCGCGCCATTCCCCGCGTCTGTCAGCGCCTCTTCGATACGCCGCAGGGAGTGACTGGAAGCCCAGGTGGGCAGGCCAGACGCTGGGAGATGAACAGTGAGAACCCGAGGAGACCCACGTGCACCTATGCATTACGATAACAGAAATCCCCGAGGATCAATATTAAAGCGCCGAATGTCCGTGAAGAAGGAGCAGACAAGGTAGGGATGAAGAACCTACTGTTCGCCCCGCGAAGGTCGCGACGCATTGCGTCCGCATCCTCGGCGGCCCCGCGTTTTGTTGCAGACAGAAAATGATCGCCCGACGGGAGTACGCCGAGATCTTCTTGTGCCGTCGTGAAGCGCGCAGGGAAGATGAGACGACGGCAGCGAAGAGGCCACTCGCATTCCAAGTGAAAACAAGGAGAGAAATATAACGGTAACTATACCTATACGGCCACCCTTCTGGTGACAAGGAGGTTGTGTGTGGGGGGGGAGAGGGGGGGGGGCGCAACATCTGACCCAATCGATTGCACGATCGATCTTACCCAACGGGACACCACGTGACACCGCGGGACACTTGTGGATCCCATTATCGATCTCGCTATCGATCTCACTCAACGGGACACCACGGGCCACCACGGGCCACCGCGGGACACCACGGGGCACCGCGGGGCACCGCGGGACACCTCTCGATATCACTACGGGTATCACTGTCGATCTCACTATCGATCTCTTTCAACGGGACACCATAGGACACCGCGGGACTCCTCGGGACACCACGTCCATTTCACTATTGACCTCACTATCGATCTCACTATCGATCTCACTCTACGGGACACCACGGGGCACCACGGGACACCTGTCGATCTCACTATCGATCTCACTGTCGATCACTTTTTAGGACACGACGGGACACCTCGGGGCCCTACATCGATCTCCATGTCGACCTCACTATCGATATCACAATCGATCTCACTCAACGGGACACCACGGGACACGACGGAACACCTGTCGCTCTCACTATCGATCTCAATTTTCGGGGCACCACGGGACACCGCGGGACACCACATCGATCTCAATATCGATCTCAATATCGATCTCACTATCGACTTCACTCAACGGGACACTACGGGACACCACGGGACACCACGGAACACCGCGGGACACCGCGAGCCACCGCTGGACGGGACGGACGGACGGGCGGGCGGGGGAGAATCATTTGTCTTGACTTCGCCCTAATAACGGCGGGTTAATTCCTCTCGCGCTCCCACGCAGCTTCGCCTCGCCCGCACGCACGACACGAACGAAACGAAACGATTTCCCGTTTGGGGGTCTCCGTTCCACTGCGATCTCACCCCCCGACTTCCGACACATATATATATATATATATATATATATATATGTATGCATGTATGTCTACAGAGAGAGGGGAATAGAGAGAAAGAGAGAGAGAGGGAGAGAAAGAAAAGCAGAGAGAGAGAGAGAGGGACGGATGCAGACAGCGGAGCGGACGAATGGAAAAACACTTCAAATGGCGTGCCCCCGCCATCGGGAGGGGTGCCTCTTGGCCCATCTGACTCAGAGTCCGCTGTCCGAGAACAAGTAGAACTATTGACAGAGGCGAAGCCCTCGGCATCAACGTGTTTGAGCACAACGGGGCCCCAGGCCAAAGAAGGACTTGAGCGATCGAGCCAGTCAAGCTCATCTTGAAAAGGAACCCGAGGGAACCGCTTCATTCTTGACTTTGTCGCACAAGCTGCTCCAAGCCCTGCGCGTGCATGCTCGTCGCACACAGGCACATGTGAATGACCTGGGGGGTTCTGCGGGCAGCTGGTGGAATGAAACAGCGAGACCAGGTCCTTTCCCGAATGCGTCCCGACGACATCCCCGCCGATCCCGTTCGAATTCGCCGAGGAACCTTCTTTCCCAATTGTTCCTGGGCAGCGTGACGGACCTTACCCATCTTGAAGAACAGCGGACGGCGCCGAGGAGAAGGAATGCGAAGAACGCAAAGCAACCACATGTCGGCAAACCCCCGAACATAGGTCATCTGGTACGCTTCGCAGAGCTTCCGGATGTCATCAGAGAAGTCAGACGCCACGGCAATGCATTGGAATTCCAACGTGGTGTTCTCCTGGAGGTCGTAAGCGCGGGTGCACGGTGCGACCCCGCCTTCCTAATCCTGTCTCTGTTGCACACGTCGGGATGATGCAATGAGCTTGTTGGTCAAGGATCTGTGCCTTGAGATGATCCTTGAAACCGATAGCGAAGAAACGATGGGCATCTTTGAACGAAACCGAGCTTTCCCCCTGGTGTGCCTGTCGAAGCATCCGAACAAGCATCGATAGCACGCCGCTTGCCAAAGACTGAATGAGACGCGGGAAACCTAGAAACCGCCATCTGTTGAGTTTGCTCAGCTGCATCCATCCCACGCAACAGCACTCGCCTCCATTCCATCGCGCCTGGAGCTCGATTCCTCGACAGACTGACCCTGGATGGCGATCGTGGCATGGAGACCCGAAGTATGTTGGTCTAGCATCTGTCCAGTCGCTTGAAGATGTCTGGTGAGCATCTCTAGGGGAGGGTGGGGTTTCGTCGAACGAAGTGAACCCCACCCTCCCCCTCAGAAATCGTGGGGGGTAGGGGTAGGGTTCGCATCTGGCCCCCTAATCTCTTCGGGGTCGCGGGATCGACGGCCACGGTTGCAGTCGAGCGGAGGAGAGCAAAAGGGGCAGGAACTGGCACACCGGATGAGACACAGTGGGTCACACAGCCACCTCGTGGCCACGGCATTCGGGCCAGGGCCTGGGCTGCGATCCAGTTCGAGCACACAGGGCGCTGGGTTCGAACTTCGTCGAAACGGTTCCGGGTGATGAAGATGCTGACGATGATGATGATGATGCTGATGATGATGGTGATGATGATGGTGATGATGCTGATGCTGATGCTGATGATCATGAAGGTGCGAATGATGGAGGCGGATGGGGAGGAGGAGAGGAGGCCAGGAGCGTGTCCAAGACCCACTCCGGCCAACAGTTCGCCGTGGCCGAAATCCAGCTCCTGGGACTTGCCGCGGCCACTCGATGGGCCACACGATGGCCAGCGGGCGGGCGGCCCCTCAGAGCCCCCGTGGGCAGTCCTGGTGCATGCGGGCCGCGCGGCACCCGATAGACGGCGCACGGCCAGCAAGGACAACCTCAGACAACCGGGGGCGCGGGACAGGAAGAGGGATGGAGAGAAGGAGGGAGGGAGGGAGGGAGGGAGAGAGGGAGGCAGGAGGGAGGGAGAGAGGGATGGAGGGACCGAGGAGGACGAAGACGAGGAACATGTGGATGAGGAGGGCCATGAGGTGGATGAGGAGGCCCAGGAGGGGGATGAGGGAGAGGGGGGCGACCAAAGGAAGGAAGAGACCCCGTGTGGGACGCGGGTGGCAAGCTCTGGCCTCCAGGCCTCCCGACCCAAGTCCTTAGCTGTGTCGCGCCTGGCCGTGCCCCCCCCGCGAAGCGCATCGCATGAGCATGATCATCGGCAGGGATGGGAAAAACTCCTGCACCAGTGCTCGGTTGGTGTCATTCAGCTGCTCGTTGTTGGTGATGAGCTCCACGCCCAGGGCAGCGAACACGAAGAGGACCAGCAGGAGGACAATGAAAACGTTCAGGATTGCTGACAGCGACGAGCTGAGTCCCGAGACCAGCATCCAGAGCGTCCGAAACTGCACGAACAAGCGGAGCGCCCGGGCGACCCGGGCCAGCCGCAGGATGCGCAAGAACATCGGCGTCGGCATGAAATCCAGCAGGGCGTCGCCGGCAAGCAGGATGGCGAGGGGCAGCAGCCACGACCCGAAGACCCCGAGAACGACGAGGAACAAATCAAACCTCACCCAGGGATTCTAGAAGAAGAAAAAACGCCATCAACATCAAATTTTGGAGCTCCGCGTGGGTTTCTTGGATCTGCGCTGGACCCCCCTCCCTGGCGTGCTGAGCGCGCCAAGGGCGGCGCCAGAGACGCCGCGGGGGGAGCACTGCGCGGATCCAAGAAATCCGCGCTGAGCGCAACAAGTTTGTGGTCATGGTGGTGTTTCTTCTTCGCGCTTCTGCAGGCAGGACTGCCCGCAAGCGTAGATGCGGGCTACGAGCTCTGCGACGTAGATGCTCAAAAACAAATTCTCGAAAGCCCCGAACACCATCCGCGACCCTGGCGTCTCGGTCCCCTCCGACGGCTGAACCGTGAGCTCGACGCCGATGACGACGGAATTGAGGCTGATCACCACGCCGAGGACGACGTCGAACGTCGGGTGTGACAGCACAGAATCCGCCGCCGTGGCTTGAGCACGTAGTGGCGTGCCCAAGGCTCACGCAGCAGCCCTGCAGCCCTGAGAGGCAGAAAGGTTGTAAGGTTCGAAGGGCCCAGAACCCCAATTTCCAAGCCGCGCCCAGGATTTGCCGGGAATTTTCCGGAAGCTCCCGAAAGCTCCCGGGGGCTCCCAGGAGCTCCTCGGCCAGCCTGAGCACGGTGCCCCCCAGTGGTCTTGCCACATGGGTGCACGACGTGCCAGACTTCTGGGGTCCAGCCCGGCCGGCCACCCAGCAGAAACCCAGGAAAATGCACCCCTCCGTTGTCAAATCTCGTCCAACAGGGCAAAACTGGCGTCCAAGATGCCTACGAAATAGCCACGATGGCCCAAGATGGTCTCCAAGACAGTCAAGATGAGCTCAAGAGAGCCCAGTATGGCCCAAGATGAACCCAGGGAGACCCGAAATGGCATCAACATAACCCAAATGGCCGTCTAGACGTAATACGAGACCCCCCCAGAGCCACCCAAAGAGGAACATCAAAATGATGTGTCCTAGTTGTTCGACGGATTTGTGCATTTGCTTCTTTTCGGCCTTCCAGCGGCCTAAGACCGCCCAAGAGGCCTCCAAGATCACCCGAAGAGCACCCGAGAGGGCTCCAAGAAGGCCCCATGACGGCCCAGCAGGCCTCCACGACGGCCCCAAGACAGTCCAAGAGACGTCCAGCATGCACAAGATGACCTCCAAAACGGCCCTGAAGCGCACCAAGACAGCCCCAAATCGGTTCAGAGAACTTCCGACGGCGTCAGACAGGCGAGGAGTCCAAAGACGCCTTCCGACGGCGTCTGACGAGCCAGGAACACTCCAAGACGGCCAAAGATGCCTCCAAGAAGCCCCCAACGGCGCCCAAGAGACCCCCACGACGGCTCCAAGAGGCCCCCAGGAAGCTCCCACGATGTCCCAACAGTGCTCCGAGAAGCCCCGAAGAAGCTTCCCCCTCCTCCTCCTCCTCCTCCTCCTCCTCCTCCTCCTCTTGCATTTTCCTCCTTTTCCTGTCCCTCCCACGCGTGTTCCCCGAAGGGCTTCCACAACGGCTGGAGGAACACATAGTCCGATAGTTTAGCCGAGCTCTGGCCACAACTTTCGGACACATAAGCGCTTCCAAAAGGCAAGGGACGGTGGTGATTCGCCGTAGGCGTCTTCGATAACAACGAGAGCGCAGCGTTTTCTGCTTCGGTTCTTCTTCCATATCCATCGTCTGATGGCGACCGAGCCTGTTCATGAACACGTTGCGGTTCGTCGAGCGGCCGATTGCCCAGAACGACCTCCTCGGCCCATCAGCCTGCGCAGGGGGTCGGCTTGCGGAACCCACCGGCGTTCTGGGCGCAGGTGGCTTAGGGCGCTTGCTCTTCAACCCCCATTCCTCCCCTTACACGCTGGTCGGAAGAAGTAGGTGAAGACACAAAGTAAGAAAGCGGATAAGGTAGATTGAGCCCGAGCCTCCCGAAACAAGACCGAAACATTTCAAAAACGCATGGCTTCTTGAAATCGGGAGGCGCTAGAAGAAGACTCGGATCTGGACATCCAAAACAATACCTATTTCCGACGACCGACGGGTATGGGCAGGGTGCACTGCCCAGAAATGTCTTAAGACAGGCCCAGGCCAATTTCTGTCTTTGAAGCTGGAGGGGCGAACGGTTTCAAGAAGCTGGGACAGCTTTCAGGCAAGCTTGTTAAGCAACGCTGGCCAGTTGGTTAAGAAGCGCTGACTGAGCTTGTCGGGCAGAAGTTGCTTGATCATGTGCTCGACTGTAGGGCGCTTGCTCTGCAACCCCCTTTCTTCCCTTTTGTTAGGAGGCAACTACTGGGAGGTTTTCGGCGGAAGGATTCAGGAGGATCAGTAGAGCTCAGAGTGGGCCTCGGATCAGGCGAGGTTAAGCCGGAGTGAGCGGGATTCAGGGGGATGAAGCCGGATTTAGCGGGATTTCGGACCAGGGCCGAAGCAGAATTTGACCTCCCAGGAGCTGCACCCGAACTTCTGGGAGGGGTGTGCTGCCAGTCCCCCCGAACTTGGCGGCGCGCACAAGGGGGTGGAGGGAGCGGGGAGGGTTTCTTAGAAGGAGGCTGCTTCTCAGAAGGTGGCACCATAAGTTGGAGGCTCCCCCTCCAACTTATGGTGGTGGAAATCGTGGTGGTGGAAAACAAGCCCATCACACGGAGACTCCCCAGGATCTGCCAAACATGCAAAACAGGAAGAAAATACCCAAATCCTTCGATGAAGTCGGCTCTGGTACTCCGTGAAACCCTCGCAACAACGCCTCAAACGCCCCAAGATAGCTTTAACTCACGAACGTGCAGACACACACACACACACACTTACACACACACATATATATATATATATATATATACATGTGCACATTTGTGCTCTAGAACCACGCGCGCGCTTCGCGCGCGCTGAGGTTCTCCTCAAGCACACGCACAAGTCCCGTTGTGATACCAAAGGGGTGGGAGAATATTGCCGCAGATGCTAAATATCCCCATTCACATAATGTTATTTGGGGATTGGTTGAGGGCGGGACGTCGTGTTCTCCAACTACCTGTCCCTCGTCGCCATCGCCCTTCTCGATGAGAGCCAGCAGAAACAACAGCAGAACGATCAGGGTCGACAGAGGGGAGGAACAGAAGCAGCATTAGTAGGTTTTGCAAGAATGCACCAAGACCGATCCTGGCAAGGCCAATCGGACCATAGTGGGTTGTTGGACCGTCCGAGGCTGTCGCACGCCCGGCCCCCAAGCGTGGCTGGGTTGTGGGTCAGAACTCTATTGGATGTCTGTTGGGGTCCCTTGGGAAGGCTCAGGGGAGTCTCTTGGATGTATGTGAAAATGTAAGGGGCCTGACGGGGGGCCGTTTAGGGGGCCCTGTGGGGTCTCTCCGGGTCCGTTGGGGCCTCTTGGGACCTGCTAGCGGTCTCAGGTGACTATGGGGCCCTCGTGGGCGTCTCGAAGCCCTCTGGAGGCGCTCATGGGGGGCCCTCTTGGGCCGTCTTGGGGTTCTTGGGCTGTCCGCCCCCCGCGCGCGCCTCAGCTGCCGCGCGCCCCCACCGCCCCCGTCCCGAGTGACGCCGCGGCCACGACGACCGACGCAGCCAAAACGAGCGCCGTGCCGCCGGCAGCAGACACGGGCGAGCTCAGCTCCGTTGCGTGTGCTGAGACGCGCGCCTCGGCTCCCGCGCGCCCCCACCGCCCCCGTCAGGAGCGACACCGCAGCCACGGTAGCCGACTGTCTTCACAAAACGCCGATCTCTGGTCAAGACGCCCTGACGGGCCTGGGCCTGGACCGGACACCTCCCCCTCCCAGAGTTTCAGATATGCCTACCACGAGATGTTCTTAGAACCCAAAAATGTTCTATGAACAGAATGCTCTTATAACATAAACCCGGTGTGTTAAAACAATATAGTCCCAGCCACGAGCGTTCTCAGAACATTTCGTGGAAACCACAAAAGGTTATTATAACATTGTTTGGTAGGCCTGGCACGCGAGGACGTTTCGCCACTGCTTGAAGAGAGCGCCCCGTGCGAGCGTAACGACCACGACCGCCGACCCCCTGCCACGCGCACGGGGTAGTGCTCAGGGGTCGGCGACCTCGACGACCTCCTGCCAACCGACGGCTCCAACGACGTCGTCGACGAGGCCCCCGCGCATGTCGTGGCCGAGGCCGCCGCCGCCGATCCCTCGGCAACTGTCCTGAACGGCCTGGGCCTGGACCTGGTCGGCTACGCGCAAGAGTAAGCCTAGGCAGAAATGGCATTTCAAACACGCAAGCAGCCACTGTCGCATGGCGCTCAGCGATCGGGGGGGGCCAAGTGAGACCGCACGCACCAGAGTCACTTTGGCGAAGGGCCACTCTTACGAACAATCGACCTGGACAACGCCCTCTCCCTCGGTGCCGGCCCTCCCGCCAAGCCGCGCGACACGGCGCCGCGCAGAACAGTGCCCTGTCGGCGCTCCTCATCACGTGGCCCAGCCCCTCTTGCGGGCGACGCCCACGGAACGCCCCGAGTGAGCACGCTGGTGACGACCTCCGACCCTGCTCCACATGAAGGGGACGTCGCCCTCGACGGCCCACTGCCAGCAGACGGCCCAGCGGCGCCGCTGACGAGGCCAGTGCCCGCGCCCAGGCCGAGGCCGCAGCCTTTGCCCAGGGCCTTGCCGCCGTTTGGCACTTGGCAGCATTGGCCGCGGCGCCCACTGCATCGGCCGCCGCCGGCGACAGCAGCGCGGAGCCCGCACCTGCGCCCAGCGACCCACTTGGCGATGAGACGCATCAGGAGACCCCTCGCGGCGGGAGAGGCCTGCCTCAGGCACGCGGCTCTCCCGCCAGGGCCCCTCCCAATGCGTTGCCTCGAAGCGAGCGCTGGTCCACCCTATCCAGCGCCCGGCAAACGACGAAGCCCCGACTGCCGTCACTATCGGCGCGGCGCCGCCGGCCCCGGCGTGCGAAACCGACGCCTCTGGAACCCCATCCCCCCCCGCCCGCGCGAGCGGCGAAGGGTCACCGCCTCTGCCGCAAAGGCCCGACCACCGTCGGCGCCAGCCGCGCCCTTTGCGAGCTCCGAGGTTCCATCCCCTCGAACCCCGCGGACCAGCCCTCGGCGTGAGCACCCCGCCACCGCGGAGGCCCACCGCATCGCTCTCCCCGGTGACGATGCTCCTGCTCCTGCGGCTCCTCGTTCAAATCACCTCGCCGCCCAGGCAAGCAGGGCGACCCCGGAGGAACCTGGACTTCTGCCCCGCCGTGCCAGCCGCGAACAGGCCACGCTGGACTTCTGCCGCCCCACCGGCGCCCGCGGAGACCCCGATCAGCGCTCCACCCGCGGCGCGTCGGAGACGGCCCAACCTTTTCCAGACAGCAGCGCCCTGCTGACGAGCCCCGGCCCGTGGGTCCGGCCCGCAGACAGCAGCGGCCCCGGCCCGTGGGTCCGAAGGTGACCTCGGTGGGCCTTCGGACCTCCGCTCTGATCACATTTGCCTCGCGCCCAATGGCCCAAGTGGCGTGGGACCGCATAGGGCGACTCCTCGCGGCGGGATCTGCGTGCCTCAGGCACAACACTTTTCCGCCAGGCTTCCATTCCTGCGAAGAGGCCCCGACGTAGCCTCCTCACGAGGATCCACTTCGGCGAGCGGCTGGGAGCATGCCACACATGACGATCCCGGCAGCGCCTTAGGAGGCACGCCAGCGCCCACAAAGACCCCGCTCAGCGGTCCTCCCACGTCGAGTCGGAGACGTGTCAGCTTTCTCCTGACCGCAGTGCCCTGCCGATGGGGCCCAATCTTACGACAGTCAGCAGCAACAGCACAGGACCGCATCAGGCCGCTGTTCGCTGAGGGAAAGCCTGCCTCAGGCAGCGCCCTTCCCCTGCAGGGCCCAGCATGCCGACGCCACCGAAGTGGCGCAGCTCGCGCGAGCACCCGACCGAGTCCAGTACACCTCGGACCACCTGGCCCTCGCCGGGGCGCCCGCACGCAAATTTCACCACGAGGTTCGTGCGCCGCCTGGTAAGCGTCCACGGTAGTTCGCCCTCCGCCGCTGCGGGTCCTGAAGGTGTGCTGGATGGACGCCGTCACCGGCCGCGAGGTACAGTCATGCCATAGACGGGTGCCGGCTTCGCTGCTGTTCAGGTGAGACTCGGACGTCTGCGAGGCAGCGTCACAATACATGACTTGCTCCTGCTGGGAGGGGGCCCCGCACATGACGTGCGTGAGGCTTGGGTCAGCTTTTCCCTCCAATTTCTGATGTGGGGCGCGCCCGCCGCTGATCTGCGGGGCGCCCGGGCGATGTGGCGCCCAATATGTCCGATCTCTTGGGCTGTCCCGGGGCCTTCTACGGGGCGCGATGTTACGTGCTTCCTTCCACAGCGGGGCACTTGAAACCGCATCCTTCTGGCGAGCAGACAGCGTGATTAAGAGCCAGGAAAAAACACACGCACAAAGGAATTTCACACAAAAGGTTTTGGCACCACCAACGGTGCAACGCATGTGCACCCAGGCCACTGGATCCCGGGCGGTCCGACTCAGGGTTGGTGTACGGCCGTGTTGTGAGATGCAATTGAAAAGTATGTGGCAGCGCTGTCGGCGGCGACAAGATCCCAAGCTCCGCTACCAACAGACATTACATGGTGGTTTGGCACAGCCAAAACCACCATGCAACGTCAGTTTGTTCATCCATTGACAGCAGCACGCGTCACGGCAGCAGAACGCAGTAACGCGCGAGGGCATGCAGGGCCGGCGATGTGGCTGGCCAGCTGCCAGCGCGATTTCGGCAAAAGTGCCGAAATCCACGTGGGATCGTTTTGGGAACGGTGTCCGGCGCAGCTGCAACACACTGCCAGGCGCCGCGGCCTTGCGCTTGTAGCGCCAGGCCCCGTGCGCTCCTCGAGGCGGGAAAACAAACTAGCTCTACACAAAGGAATCCCCTTGTGGGGCCGGCGAAAACGATCGCACGCAAAGTGTGTGCCCCCCGCGTTGGCAATGTAACCAGACCGCGCGCAGAGGAATTACACGACACTTCGTGGCACGCGAAAGAATTGCAGCAACGCCCTTTGGGCTGGGCATTTCGCGCGCGGCGACAGCTCCGAGCTGGAAAGGAAAGGGGAGCGGGACAAGGCAAAATAGGGAAAGAGGAACAGGAAGAGGAGGGCGAGAAAGAAACGAAAGAAACGACGGAAGGAAGCCAGGACGCGCGCACGCGAAGCTAACGCTGCCCCCAGGTTCGTTCGTTCGGTTGGCCGTGCGGCATGAAAATAAAAGAAAACGAATTGTTTGTTGCCAGTCGAAGGAACTTTTCGGGAAGGAGACTCGCGCTCTCTTCCCAAACCCCTTTGTCGCACCCCGTTGCGAACGCGCGAAGATATGTTCTGGCACTTGGGCAGAGGACTGTCAAGTGCTGGTGAGCGGCCAGTCCGCCCGTCACAAGTTCCGAGCCAATTCGGCCAGCTAAACGCACTTGCCACGCAAACCGCCAGCTCCAAACACCGGCGCCACCCCGATCCCCGCATCCGTGCCAGGCACCCTTTCAACGACGCCCCCTTTCCGGCGAACAACCAATGAAAGCCTTTGTGTGTTTGTCGTGTGTGTGTGTGTTTGTTTTTCCATTGTTTGATTTTCTTTTCCTTTCTGGGCGCGTTGAGACGGGCGGAGGGGCGCCGTCGTGGCCGCGTGGCTCATTGCTTCAATCGGGGCTTCTTGGGGGCATCCTCTCTGTGATGTCGTCGTCGTCGTCGCCGTGGTAGTCGTGACAGAAGGAGGAGGCTGAGGAGGAAAAAGAGGATAAGGAGGAGGATCAGGAGGACGAGGAGGATCCCGAGGACGAAGAGGAGGACCAAGAGAACGAAGAGGGTGATGAGGACGGGTGTCAAAACAAGTACCAGGGGGATACTGGGCAGCCGCGCGTTCGTAGCGACCTGGCTTGTTGATCGTTCGATGCCGGCTCCTGCCGTCACCGAAACGCAGGAGCCCCAACGTGTCCACTTGTTCGCCCGACAGTAGGGAACGTGAGCTGGGCTTACGCCGTCGCGGGACAAGTCAATGCCACCTTCCTGGCGCACTCAAGCGGTGACGGGGAGAAGGAGGGGGAAGGGGGGGAATATGAGGAGGATGAAGAGGAGGAGGATCAGGGGGACGGGGAGGAGGATCGGGAGAGGCGGCAGAAACATTCACAGAGGAAAAATTGGTTTGTGGCAGCCACGCGTTCGCAACGACGTTGTTTTTGTTGTTGTGTTTGTTGTTGTTGTTGTTGTTGCTGTTGTTGTTGTTGTTGTTGTTGTTGTTGTTGTTGTTGTATGTTTCGATGCCAGCTCTTGCGATCACGAAGACGTAGAAGCCCAAACGTGTCTGATTGCTCGCCCGACCATAGGGAAGGCGAACTGGCATTAGACAAGGAGGGGTATCAAGAAGACGAGGAGGAGGATCAGGAGAAGTGTCAGACAAGTCACCACAGGGATATCTGGCTTGTGGCAGCCACGCGTAAGTAGCGACGTTGTTGTTGGATCCTTCGATGCCGGTTCCTGCCGTCACTGAGACGCATAATGCCCAGTGTGTCTAACTGTTCGCCCGACAACAAGGGGCGCGCGCTGGGCTTGCACCGTCGTGAGTTTTGTTTCGCCTTCCGAAACCACTGTGGTGGTGATGCGGAAGAGGGGGGGGAAAGGAAAAGGTCCGTGTCGTCGCCCTTATTGGGCTCTGTTCGGTCCCTCTTGGGGGACCTCTTTGGCCCGTTTGGATGCCGGTCTTGGACTTTGACCGCATTGACTTTGGCATTATTCCGGGGCCTTTTCGGGCCCCCTTCGCCCCGACCAGCCGAAGAGGCCCAGCCCAAATCCGACCGCGGGCGCGAATAGAGAAATGCTGGGTCATGTTTTCTTCCAAACCGACAATAGACTGCACTGTTTCCTTGCCACCTCTACACGGCATCCGAGCATGCCGCGTTGAGCTCAGCCCCGGACGAACCGTCCACGCTGGCGGTGGAAGAGAGGGTCGAGGGAAGGACGGTTGGGAGCGCCGCTCGTGCGCGATCGGTCGCCTGAAAGATCCCGAGGCAGAAGGCGGGTTCCAACGAGCCCCTGGACTTCGCCGCGACAATCTTTATGGGACCTTCCAAGCGTCGGGGGGGCGCCCGGAGAGGGAAGGCTGAAAAGGTCAGATTCAACGGCGCCGCGGCAATTGGAGAGCCCTGATAGCCGCTGGAAGCCCGGAGCTCCCGGAAGGCCCCGCGGCCCGCGCAGTCGGCGGGAGGTCTGCCCCTCTGGCCCGCCGAGCAGCGAGCTCGCGGGCGCGCGACAGCCTGGGGGGTCACGCGTCAAAGGCCAGAGTTGCGCCGCCGAAAACTCGCCAGCAGCGGCGTCACGGTGGCCGCCGAGCATATTGAGCGCCCGCGCCACGCCGGAGCCCCAGTCGGAGCGGTGTACCTTAGCCTCCGCGCGCTGCTGATCGGAGCGCGACAGAGAACCCTAGCCCCTGGCCCCCTTCTCGCCGAACGCGCTCAGGGACAGCCGGGGGGGGCACATCTCGCAGGGCCGCGACTCTATGGCGACCCTGGCGTGGGTCGCCGGCCCCATTGTGGGGTCGTCCTCGGGCCTTGGCTCATCGCGCGCTATTCTTGCGCGAGAAGTTGGGCCCCCCCGCGCAATCCCACCAGCCCTTTGGGCGTGAGTGGTTTAGGGAGCTCTCTCTGTCCTCAACCCCCCTTCTTCCCCTTCGGGGAGGGGTTTACCCCTCCCCCTACCCCCTCCCCCTGGACCTGGAGAGGGAGTTCCGCGGGTCGTCAGGGGGGTCTTTTTCGACGTCTGGGAGGGCCAAAAAACGACGACCCTCACGAGGATTCTGGCCCCGAGGGGGGGGGGGGGAGTTTGGTGCCTCAGCTCGTCTTTGAAGCAAAAATCATTGATTTTACTAGGTTTTGGCCCCATTTTGGGCTTCTGAGGGGGCAGCGCTCATCGTCCTTCATAGCAAAATCATTGATTTTACGAAGGTTTTGGGCTCATTTTGTCCTTCTCAGGGGGCAGCGCTCCTTTGCGCTTCTGAGGAGGTCGCAAGAGGCCCCAAGATGGCCCCAAGAGGCCCCCAGGAGAAGAGGCCCCAAGAAGGCCCCCAAGAGGCCCCAAGAGGCCCCCAAGAGGCCCCCAAGAGGCCCCCAAGAGGCCCCAAGAGGCCCCCAAGAGGCCCCCCAAGAGGCCCCCCCAAGAGGCCCCCAAGAGGCCCCCAAGAAGAGGCCCCCAAGAGGCCCCAAGAGGCTCCAAGAGGCCCCCAAGAGGCCCCACGAGGAGCCCGAACGACTCACACCAGGACGAGGGGCCCGAACGACTCACACCACGAAGAGCCCGAACGACTCACACCACAAGGAGGGGCCCGAACGACTCACACCAGGACGAGGCGCCCGAACGACTCACACCACGAGGAGCCCGAACGACTCACACCACGACGCGGGCCCCGAACGACTCACACCACGAGGAGCCCGAACGAGTCACACCAGGAGGAGGGGCCCGAACGACTCACACCAGGACGAGGGGCCCGAACAACTCACACCACGAGAAGCCCGAACGACTCACACCAGGACGAAGAGCCCGAACGACTCACACCACGAAGAGCCCGAACGACTCACACCAGGAAGAAGGGCCCGAACGACTCACACCAGGACGAGAAACCCCAAACGACTCAAACCACGAGGAGCGCTTTCTCTCCCTCCTCCTCCGCCTCGTCCTTTTCCCGCTCCCCCCACAATGAGGATGTACAAGGAGGCGGGAGGAAGGAAAAACAGGGGAGATATGGGGGGCCAAGCGGACACACGCCTGAAAAACACGACTGTCGGCATTCTTCGCAAGAGTTGCTGCTGTGAGATGGGCTGGCGGGGATACGCGAAGCGTAAAAGAATTCCCACTTGTTTGGCCGCCTCGGCGCGGAGACCGATTTTCATCGACATCCACTCCGCCGGTTCGGGGCAGATCATCACTTCTCCAGCCAAGCGGCGCGGGCCCGAGAAGTGGGCCGCCTCGTCGCGGCAGTACCCCTGTGCTTGCTCGCTCCCCTTGCTGTCGTTGTCCTTCTTCTCGCACTTGAGCTTCGCGACTTGGCGGCGCCGCGGGATGACCCCGAACCTCGCAAGATTCGGCAGGTATGCCAGGTCGCAGTCACCGAAGAATTGGAAGGACAGGACCCCATGCTCGTGGTCTTGAACTCCGAAGCCCGCGGGCGTGACCTTGAGCTGCGATGCCCATCGCCGATGGCGGCCCATTGGCCCTCCTCCTCGGCGGCCCACGAACTGCGCGCGTCGCCAAACTGTTCGCGGCCCTGGCGCGGGCCAGTCATTGAACTCAACGCGCCGTGCCATAGTCGCCGCATCGCGCCGTGGCCTCTGTCAGACGCCCTGCACATGGTCCTGCGCCCCCAGCGCAGGAGCGTCCGAGCTCTTCGCTGACGGGGCGCGGGCAGCCAAGTAATCCGCCGGCGTCTGGTTTGGCTTGAGCCGCTCAACGAAAATCAACTCCCGCGCGCCTTGAAGCAGCCGGGCCGCGGCGCCCGTCAGGCGCGGCCAGCGCCGTCGGCGATCAAAACCCCGCGAAGCTGGACACGTTAGACCCGGGCACCCAACGTCCATCGAAACCAATTTTTCCAGACGGCGGCACGAACAAATTACTGCACTGCAACACTTCCAAGATAAACCTGAAGACGGGCCTTCGAAGCCAGCGGCCCCCCCAAAACCTGGGCGCAAACCCGAATCCACCGCAGTAAACAAAATACCGGTGGGTGCTGGAAAATGCGAATTTGCAGGATCGGATGTCGCTTCCTTGCTCTATCTATGTCCTGGTCTCAAGGGGCCTGAAACGTCATCGTCACCTCGTCGCCGGCCGCGATCCCCAGGCAAGAATCGGGGGCCGCTGCCACCCAGCGACGTTCGGGCACTCCCGAGAAGGGAAAACGGGAAGGATGGGAAGGGGCGGAGGAGGAGGACGAGGAGGAGGGGCAGCAGGGAGAGCAGGGTGAGGAGGGAGGGGGAGGAGGATGAGGACGAGGACGAGGACGAGGATGCGGACGATGATGAGGACGTTGAGGATGATGATGATGATGATGATGACGATGATGACAGTGATGACGCTGATGATGATGCTGATGATGATGATGATGATGATGATGATGATGATGATGACGATGACAGCGCCGGCCTGCGCGCTCGCTCCCCCGCGGGGCCCTGGTGCCACGCGCCTTTTCGTCCGGCCCGCGCGGCAGCAGCGGCGGCGGGGGCGGCCCGTCTGGTTCGCGCCGGCCGCCAGGTACGCCATAAGCCCCGCCCCCAACGCCCATGCCAGGTGGCGAAACCGCCGGCCGCCGCGACGCCACTCCTCCGCCTCGGCGACGCCCTCCGGCCGGCACGCCAGCCACTCCAGCTGCCGCCCGCGCGGGAACGCGGCGAATGCGTAGGTCTCGTCGTCGCCGACGACAGGCGGAAGCCGCCCTGGCGCTGACTCCCGCGTCACCGCTTCGATGTCGGTGTTCCTGGAAGGCTGGAAGTCCTCTATGTACGCGTCGCCGTCCAGGGCCAGTAAGCCGAACTCCCCCTGATAGGATCGCAAGCGCCCCCGAATCAACTTCTGATGTCAGACCCTTCGTCCCGGGACGTCGTACCTCACCAACGCAACGTCCTTTTCCACCAAACTCGACATGGTCGGGCTGAGGGCGCTCTCGTGTCACAGAAATAACGGAATTATTCACCAAGACCCCCGCGAGCCAGACTGCTCCCACGAACCCTGCATCTACCACCGAACCCAGCACGAAAGGGATCCAACATAGACACTCGATGGTCGAGTTCTCTCCGTCGGCGTCGCACGGAAGACAGGCAAGGGCCTGCGGACACTGGGTGGCGTGGCACGCACGACACTGAATATGAGAACGCCAGGCGCAGCAGCCAACCGTACGCCGCCTGCGGGGCACCCTGCGGCGCCGTCAACACCAAATCCAATGTTACCCGCCGCTCGCTGGAGGCGCGCTCAGAGCCTTGAGCCCGAACAGTTTAGGAGGAGCGAATGAATGATCACCGGGGAACGTATTCACTCTCGGCCTTCCAGACAAAAGCACTGCTCAAACCTAGCACGGTACCAAGGTGATCGACCATCATGTACAGTATATATATATATATGTGTGTAGATATACACATAAAGACACGCACACATACACACACACACACACTTTGTCGCACAATCATACGTACATGCACAGATGCATGCATACACGCATGGTCCGATGCTGTGTCTGCTCATGCAATTTCCGACATTCGGTTTTACGAATGCCCACTCGCCCCCTGTCTGCTCGAATGCCTGGTCCGACATTTTCCCCTTCAAGACAAATCGCTTGGGCATGGTTTCTGGATAGCCTGGTGGAAGTACGCGAAACTCAAACCAAATATTTCTAATCCGCCAGGGGCCCTCAATAAAGAACGGGGGCGCTGCTTCCCCAGCTGCAGAAGCTGTTGTTCTGCTGGGGCTGCTCGGGAGAAAAAAAACAGAGAGGCACTGCATCCTGCAAGATACAATGTGGTCCTTCTTGCAATATCTTGAGTGTGCGGAGCGGGCCTCTGTTGCAGAGCGGGCCTCCGACTGATGGGACCGAAGTTGATGGACGTGCCCGCGATCGGCAGGCCGTCGACGCACGCTGTCACGAGGTGACTGCGTCAGCCCCTGCATGGCGGTGGGAGAAAAAAAGGGAGGACGAAGCGGAGAGGGAGGACGAGTGCCAGAGAGGGGACATGCAAAAAAGGGGGAATAACCATCCGAGGGCCCAGGATGTCCCAAGGAATCTCCGCGAGTCTCCCTCCGGGGACCCCCAGGAGTCTCTGAAGGCTTCGGGAAGCCCAACGGTGGCCAAACGTTCCCAGAAGCCCCCCGCAGGGAACGAAGGGGGAGGAGGAGGAGGAGGAGGAGGAGGAGGAGGAGGAGGAGGAGGGAACAGCTGCATAACAGCATCCGAGCCGAATACTGGCTTGAAGACAAAGAGGCAGCCGCCTAAGAGAGGGGATCAGGGCCCCCTAGGCGGAGCCACTCGATCAGCAGAGGCCGAACCCAAACAACAGGTCCACGGCGATATGCCTCAGCAAGAGCCCGAGGCAGGCCGCAGCATTCCTATTATCGAGGCCTGCGACCAACGAGCACCTGGTTCAAGCGCCACGGATGGACAGAACCCCCCGCCCGATGGGGGCTTCAATGAATCAGCGCGTACGCCATTCAAGGGGCCCAGGGACACACAAATAAATACACACACAAATAACAGGATTCCCCATATGTTCCTATCGTTTCTTTGTTTTTGTCTTTCCCCCCCACTTCCCATATGTTCCAAAATTGTCTGGTGAATCGACGAATAATTGTCTGTGTGTTTTTTCCCCTCCTGACACCTCTTCTGCTGAGGTACTGGCCAACAGGCTGGACAGCGTGGCCTTCGTGCCCAAACCATTCGCGGACCTGCGCCTGCCCGACACCGTCCTAACCGATACGCAGAGCTTCGGCGGGCACGCTGGACGGCACCACGTGGCCCCCTGGGGAGGACGCTCTTGAAGGGGCCTTGGGACACACAAATAAATACACACAAATATCAGGATTCCCCCTATTTTCAAATATTTTCTGGGTTTTTGTCTTCCCCCCCACTTCCCATATTTTCCAATATTGTCTGGGTAGTCGACGATTAATTGTGTCTGTGTGTTGTTTCCCCTCCTGAGCTTTTGCGCCGCTCCGCACGCGTACGAAAGAAAACACTAGAGGTGGAACTGGGTTGGCTGGTGCTTCGTGCCAGGCTGCTCGAAAAACTCAGGTCGGGCGAACGGGGGTGATAGCAAAGGGGGGGGGGGTGAGAATCAGCTCGCGTAGCTGATTTTCCCGGCGCCTCCCGGCGCCGGAGGCGGCTATGTATCGAGGAATGGGCCCCTCGGTGGGGCCGAAACCAGCTGCATGCAGCAAATTTCGTACCCCCCCCTTTCCCAATCCCCCCCTTTCGTTCGGCCCGAACTTCGCACGCGGCGAAGCCGTCTTGGCAGTGGCACCACGTTCACCCCACACCGCCTCCCACCATCTCCAGATCATGAGAAAGCAAAGCGAACTGAGGCGGCGCAACTTCCTTTCGACTCGGAGTCTGCCTGGGGCCTTCAGCCTTATTCGCAACAAGCGAGGCGGCTCTAGGTTTGACACCCTAACATGGGCATTTCAAAACACCTTGTGACTACCAGCGCCGGGTTTCGCAAACAGGTCGGCCAGCATGTTGCTGGAGAAGTCGATGGCCGTGGACGCTTCTCGATCCGAGCTCGAAAGATCCAGATCAGAGCGTGGAGTCGGAGTCTCCGTGCGCAGGATGTCCGCCTAAACGAGGGGCGTTCAACAGAAAACAGCAACAACACTATGATCTTAGATGTCCCTATACGCAACACGCAAGCCGCAACGTGGTGACACGGAGTTCAACACGTATATGGAAAACGAAAACCTGGCGCGCTACGTTCGCCAAAACGTGGACCAACACGCAGCGCGTCGATACGGCGGCAACTGAGACTCTGGCACAACGTAAATACTTCTCCCCGCGCGCCAGCGAAACGGCTGTGCCCGCCAACAAGGCGGCGAAAACCGCCCGCTGCCTCCCTTGACCGCGGGCGAATGTTCAGCAGGGGCTGACCATCCCGCCACTGCTATAGGCCTACCACGGAATGTTCTTATAACGAAAACATGCAGAATAGTAATGACAATGTTCGTATGACATAAGCCCGATGTGTTAAAACAAAACAGGCTGAGCCAGAAATGTTCTAAGAACCTTTCGTGCAAACCACACGAGGTTCTTAGAACATTGTTTGGTGGGCCTATAGGCGAGCCAAGACGCTTCGCAATTGCTTGAAAACGGTCGCTCGCAATCTCTATCCCAGGAGGCCCGTTTTTTGCAGCCCACAGGATGGCCTGACGCTCGGCCCCTGGCGCCGTCTGGCACCTGCCCGCAAGTGGCCCGTGGATCGCGCGCAAGGGCCAGCCCGAAGACAAATTTCGACAGCCCATCGCCCGCGTCGGCTCGCCTCGGGAACGCCGCCGGCGAACCCTGGCCCGCCCGCAAAGTTGAAAATCCCCACGGCGTCGCGCCGCGCCTCGGGAGAAAACTCAAAACGTGGCCGGGACAGGGCGGGCCCTGGACAGGAATGGAGGGGCCCCGCGCGCCAGCTCCAGCGCATCAGAGTTGGCGCGGGGGGGCTCGAGCCTCGTCGATCAGCCTCCCCCGTGTTTGAGACGGCCGTCAGGAATCGCGCGGCTCTCGCGGTCCTCGGGCCCCTCCCAGATCTTGGCGCAGCCGTGTCGCTGGTGGGCTAAGGGCCCCCATCGACCACTTTACGCCACTCGCGCACATCACCATCGCTGTGCATGCGCTGAAATTCGCGATGGCGGCTGACGCCCATCTCCAAACAGGGCCCTCGGCGCGCCCTGGCGGGCTGCGCCTTCGCCCGAGAGAACGCCGACCCATCCGGCGCGTCCCAAGGCAGACTCAGCTCCAGAGGCCTCGGGGTTCCCCGCCCTATTTCGGGCGGCCTGAGCCTGGGCGCGGGCATCGAGCGGGCTGGCGTCGCCCCGCGGCTGGCGGCGGCGCGCGAACCCCCGTCTGACTCGAGGAGCCGACGCGCGCGCGATGCGCTGACAGGTCCGCCGACTTCACTGGGCGGCTTGCGCGAGGAATCTCCGGCCTGCGCCCAAGCCGCAGTCAGAACTGAGTCGGGGGCGCGCGCGTCCCGGGCCCAGCAGTTACATCTAACGAGAGGCGAAGCAGTGGCATCATGCATGGGCTTGAGAACGGGACCCTCATGGGCGAACAAATTAAGCGCCGCGCAGCGCGATTCTTTCGCTCCCTCGAGGCCCCCAGCAAGGGCGCAGAATATCCGGTGCGCGCAGTGTAGCCCCCGCTGGGCGCCGCCCCTGCCCTCCAGATCGAAGCCGCTTTCGCCCTGCTTGCCTCCCGGGGAATCTGGGCCCCAGGCTCGCGGGCAACTGGCGCGGCCCCGCGCTGGGGCCCCGTGGCCCTGACGGCCCTTTCGGCCGTGCAAGTCGTGGCCCAGGTTGCGCATGCGCTTCCTGCCTGGGAAAACGAGCTCGGCTCAAAATTCAAGATCGCCGCTCGAATCATTCTGCCCCGAGCAGCTAACTAGAAACCGCAGGGGCTCTGCGCGAATGTCTCTCATGCGGCCCCGACGCATCGACCCTGCGCGGAGGCCATCTAGGTCTAGGTCGCCATCCAACTCGAGCGACATGCCTCAGCATGAACAGAAATAACCTCCGAACGCCAGGTCATATCGTAGCACGTTATCATGTCATATAGAATCGCGACAGAAGTGCCAACCGGATCAACTGAAACGCAGCATCGCTCGAGCCCGCCCCCCCCCACCCCCCCTCCCAGCCCGGGAAAAATCCCCGCCCGATCCGCCCCCGCGGCCCCAAAATGGCGCGCGTGGCAGCGACCAGTCTATGACCGCCCCCATCTAGCTCGGCGAGTCGCGCTGGCAGGCCAGCTCGCTGGCCCGCGCAAAGAGCCAGCAACGCGGCCTTCCGCGCTGCAGGGAGAGCGCCGCTAACGCCCCGAGCGCGTCGTCAGACCGACGCTGCAGCGACCGAGGGCGCAACGCTGAACATCCAGTAGCCGTCGCGGCCGGAAGCTCGGCAACGGCGCATCTGGAACCGTCGGCGAGACTTTCGGGGAGGGGCCCCCAAGGCGCGGCGTCGCGGGGGGCTTCGGGCCCCACGCGCCAACGGGCGGTCCAGATGCGGGCCCCTTCCCTGCGACAGTCGTCTGCTGAAAAGGCCGCGCTGGGCAGTCCTCGGCTCGAACTCCCTGAAGAACCTGGGCCCTGAAAGAACGACGGCCCCCCTCGGCACTTCCGAAAAAATGTCCGTGGACCTGGGTCTTCCAAGCAGCTTCTTTGCTCGCCGCAAACTCGGCCTGCGACCCCTGGGCGCGCTCCCAAATGCGATTGCCCAAATCCGCAGGTAATCAAAAACGACCCCGACCACCGAATTGCCTGGCCAGGAAATGCAATGGCAATCAGGTCGCTGGGGTGCCCGAGCGCCCACTCGAGCGTCATGTTCTGGTGGCAAATTGCCGACGTTGCGCAAAACCTGGGCCGCCCTGCGCGTCATCCTAGATTCCTCCTCGGACTCCTCGGACAACCTCGGAACGCGCGGCGACGGCGCCGCGTAGACCCTGCGAAGATGCCGAGCACGCCTCGCTGCACTGGTCCATAGTCAATATCAAAATGTCCACGAGTAGGGGGCAGCGAGAGAGAGAGAGAGAGAGAGAATGAGAGAATGAGAGAGAATGAGAGAGAAAACAAAAGAGAGAGAAAGAAAGAGAAAGAGAGGGAGGGAGGGGGAGGGAAAGAGAGAGAGAGAGAGAAAGAACACAACAAAGAACACGCAATATACATATATAAGCCAAGACACAAACAAACAACAAGGAACAACGGGACACGGGAGACGGGAAAGGGCAGAGGCCGCTGATCCCCAGCAGCGTGGCTGGCTTCACCTTCCGCAGGAGGGCGCCGAAGTGCCTCGCGCGCGGGCATCGACGCTGTCGCGCCCGCCGTCGGACGCGGCGGGTGGCTGCGACCGAAGGCGGGGGGGGCGCGCTCGACGCAGGGGGGGGGGCAGACTCCATGCCCCGCAGGGGGTGGCGCTTGCGCCCGCCGCCCCCGCCCGCGTTCGGGGTGGGGGGTCCGCCTAAGGGGCCCAGCTGCAATGCGGAACCTGTCCCCGCAGAGAGAGCATGCGTGGCGCCTCGTCGACCGGCGCGGGGCGGGCGCGGCGGCGGGGCGGGGGGGGCGGCCGCGCTCGTTCGCGCCCGCTGCCGCTCGCCCCCCAATCGCCCCGCCCGCAGCCAGAAAGGGCCCGGCCCAGCGCCGCGGCGCGGTGGGCGGCGGCGCCGCGGAGGGCGGGCGCGTAGAAGAGGGCGCGCAGCAGCAGCAACAGCGACGACGAGCAAGACCAGCAGGGGGGCAACACAGGGGGCACAGGAGCGAATGCAACACCGAAGCCCCCAACAACGCGCCGCCCCTCGGGCGCGGCAGGCAGCCGCGAGGGCACGGGAGGGAACGGACTTGCAAAGGAGGGTCCAAGACCTGCGGAACCATGGAACATTACTTCGCCGTGCTCTATGCGCCCGCGCGCAGACTCAGAAAGGGACAAGCGCGGCAACGCAGGGGGAAGGACTGAGCGCGGCCCGCCCGACCCGGGGGCCAGTGATCAGGGGCGCTGATATGATAGGGCCCGCGGAATAGGCAAGGACCGACGACGTGGAGGGGGGGCGCCGCCGAAGGCGGCGGGGCGCGACGACAACTGAAAGAATGCCTGGGGGCGGTGGGCAGTCGGAGCGCCCGCGCTGGCCGCGGCGCATGCAGCGCGCCGCCTCCATGGCAAGAAGGAAACAACGATTCCAGGACAGCTCAAAGTCGAGAAGGGAACATGGCGGAGCCCAGGGCCCACCGACAAAAAGGAATCAAGACCGTGGGGTCCCATCGTCAGAGAGAGCGTGATCCACCGCCGTTTTACTGTGGAAAATTGCCGCACTTTTCCTCCGGAGCCCGGTCTCCACCCCCCCCTTCCGAAAATCCCACCACACCCCCCCTGCTGAACCCCCTTCCCCCCCCCCCCTCCTCCCCCGGCAAACCCCTCCCCCTCCCCTCCCCCCCCCCCCCTCGAAAACCGCGGGGGGGCCACTGCCGGTTCGGACCCCCCCCCCCTCGAAAACCGGGGGGGGGTCACTACCGGTTCGAACCCCTTCCCACCCCCCCACACTCACCGCCAGCAAACGACTCCCGGTCCCTACCACCGTCCGCACCACATCCCCCACTGTTGTTCCCAGCACCACTGTCCTCACCACCACTGTCCCCGCTGGCTCCACCACCGTCCCTACTGTCCCCACCAGTGCCCCCCACCACTGTCGCACTGTCCCCACTGTCCCCGCCACTGTTCCCACCAGGGTTCCACTCTCCTCACTTTCTCCACGGCCCCAACCACTGCCCGACTATCCCCGCTGTCCCCGCTGTCCCACTGACTCCTCCGCTGTCCCACTAAGCTGTCCCACTGATCCCACCACTGTCCCCACTGTCCGCACCACTGTCCCCGCTGTACCTCTGTCCCATTGTCCCACCGCCGTCCTCGCCACCGTCTTCACCACTGTCCCCACCACTGTGCCCTCCACTGTCCCACTGTTTCCATCTCGTTCCCACTGTCCCCGCACCACTGTCCCCACCACCACCGCCCCCACCACTGTCCACTGTCCCTACTGTTCCCACCATTGTCCTCGCCACTACCGTCCCCACCTCTGTCCCACTGTCCCCACCATTGTCCCGCTGTCCCCTCACCACTGTCCCCATCACCGCCGCCCCCACCACTGTCCGCCCCCCCTCCTCGGTTTTCGAGGGGGGGGGGGCTAGTGGTCTCTTCACCGGCCAAGTGGGACCCTTCACTGGCCAGATGGGACCCTTCACCGGCTGATCCGTTCACCGGCTGATTGGGCGTTTCACCGGCTACGTCTTTCACTGGAACATTGATTGTAGTGTTCGCTTGTACGCTACCAAGAACGACTGTGGAGTGCTAAGGGTTGCCACAACCTATTCTGCAATGAATTGTTTCTTGTTGTTTTTTTGGAGGCCGGTGAAGAGACCAATTCTGGTCGTGCACCAACGTGGCATGCATGGTGGGAGGAGGAGGAGGAAGAGGAATATGAGGGAAGAGTAGGGAGGAAGAGGAATAGGAGGAGGAAGAGGAATAGGAGCAGGAAGTAGTAGGAAGAATAGGGAGGGGGGGTCGGTGGAATTCCCCCCAAGGTAAGGTATCATGCCAAAGGGTACCTCATGTCCGCATGCGTTACATGTACATAACCATATTTCAACAGGCACACTGGATGGGTAAACTTTGGCACATGGCAGCTTTGCCTTCTCTGTGATGGCATAGGATGTTGTTCCATGCCGCGCAGCTGCCTGCGGCAATTCCAGCCTGATCATTAGCAAAACAATATGATCAGGAGCAGGAGAAGCTTCGAGGCGGGCGAGATGTGATCGGCATGTAGATGACGATGATGATGGTAGCGTATGACGACGATGACCATGCCGACGATGATGATGATGACGATGCTGGTGACGATGACCATGATGATGCCGACGACAACGAAGACGATGATGATTGTTATGGTGGTGTAGACTATGATTACGAGGGTGATGATGACGACGACTATGATCATGATGCGTATGGCGACGATGGCGACTACGATGATGACGATGACGATGACGATGACGATGGGGATGATGATGATGCTGATGCAAGTGATGCTGACGATGATGGTGCCGATGATGATGATGATGATGGTGGTGACGATGATGATGACGAGGCGGATCATGATGATGATGATGGCGACGCTAATTATTCGGATGAAGACGATGATGACGATGATGATGTTGATTATGGTGTTGATGCCGATAATGTCGATGATGAGGATGATGATGACGATCGTGGCGACGATGATGATGATGAAGAGGATGATGATTGTGATGGTGATGGTGATGGTGATGGTGGTGATGATATGGTGACGATAATTATACTGATGACGACGATGACGATGATGATGATGACCATGATGCTGATGATGATGCTGATGATGCTGGTGATGATAATGATGCTGCTGATGAGGATGACGATGATGATGATGATGATTACCATGATGACGCTGTTGCTGCTGATGGTGATTATGATGATGATAATGATGATGCTGCTGGTGATGATGATGGTGATGATGATGATGATGATGATGTCGAGCCCCCATGGGGCTTCCAAGCTTTCCCAAAGGTTGGGGCGTTTCTCGGATTTCCATGGGGCCCCAACGTCTTCCCATGGATCGCTAGGATTCGCTAGTAATCCAAAGGTTTCGGTAGAATTCGATAGGAATCCGAAGGTTTCGACCGGATTCGCTAGTAATCCACAAGTTCCGGCAGGACTCCTCGCGGGCGTGCGCAGAGTTCTGCGCCCAACAAACATGCGCGCACTGGCGAGGCGAGGTCAGACGGTGAAGCCGGGCAGCCGACCAGCCGGTCAGCCAGTGAAGGGTCCCATCTGGGTGGTGAAGGGCCCCATCCGGCCGGTGAAGACATTTTTCTCGGGGGGGGGGGGGGGGTCGAACCGGTGGCGGCCCCCCCCCCGGTTTTCGAGGGGGAGGGGGGCGGGGGTTCGAACTGGCAGCGGCCCCCCCCTTTTCATGATGAGCGGGGGGGGGGGTTCGAACCGGCAGTGACCCCCCCCCTGGTTTTCCGGAGAGAGGGGGGAAGGGGGTTCGAATCGGCAGTGACACCCATCCGGATTTCCGCCAGCAGCGGTAGAACACGCTCTTTCCATCGTCAGGGGCGGTCGTGGAGGACCGTGGCGACGTTCTAATGCCGCCCGGCAAGAATCCTCAGCCGTGAATGAAATGCCAGTTGCGGGGGAAATGCAGTGCCTGGGCGGCGGTGGGCATGGGTCTCCAGGACGGCGTCGAGTACAACGCTGGCAGCGACGTCGCGATTCAGCCCCCACGTAACTCCAAGAAGAGAGAGGGTAGAACCAAGACTCGTCGTCTCACAGAAGCCCCCTCCGCCGCCCCGACAGGTGCTGAACGCCCGAGGCCCAATGGAGGGCTGAAGACCTCAACGCAGCGCAGCTTTTGTTGCAGCGACGGTTGCCAGCCTTCCGGCGGCGGAAACAGCGCCCCCCTGTCCTCGCAACGAAACCTGGCCGAGGTGCGCACCCCCGGGAAGGGCTCCTGATAACGCCAATGGGAAGGTGGGCGCATGCAGCAATTTCCAATCGCCTGGAGCCGCGACCGAAGTATCCAAGATCCATCTTCCGACGCGAACCTCCAGGTGGGCAATCGGAGCCATCGGCGCTCGAAACCATCGAATATCTGATGCGCCCCACTCTGGATCTTCCCGCCAGTCCGCTGTTGGGAGAGGGGCGGCGGGCGGAGCACTCGCTAGTGCGCCCCGCCATCGAGTTCCTCCACCATGGAGAAAGCTGCCGACCAAGACAGATCTCATCATCCCACATGCCATCAATTAGCTGCCCTAGGTCATGCGTGGCCAGGTCAATCGCCAGACATGTGGCCCAGGCGCAATGTGCAATTGCTCTTGACATCAACTGCAAGTCCACAAATTCAACTGACATCCCTAGACCTCGAAACTGACTGGGCATGCAATGGTTAGCGCGTGCCTGGGGCCCGCCGTTCAGATCTGCACCGCCTCCGGATGTTGCCCAGCCGCCTCAGGAGTGGCCCGAACGAGTGGAAGCCGATATTGGAATGCCGATAAGCAGTCGAGGGACGCATTCGAATCGTCGTCGATGGCCCCAAGGAGAGAGGCCGAAGATGTCGCGCCCTCTGCCAGTGCGAGCCGTCGGCCCAACCGAGAGACCAAGGTCTAACGCGTGGGTCGCGCATTTTTTCGTGGAGCAGACGCCCCTTCCTGCTCGCGTGCCCAGGGGGGCGCTCGCCATGAAACGCCCGCGAACTAACGCGCAGCATTCTAGCAGTTCTAGCAGTGGGCGCGCAGGAATCAAATCAACGGGGATTGTCTGCAGACCGAAGCAGCAATCATCGGCGTGCGCGAGCCCCGGATCAAGCCCGTGCGCGCGCTGGCACGTGCCCCACCTAATAACGAGGTCCAACGCCAGAGAGAGGAGAGTCATTGACGACGGATCTCCCTGCCATGCTGCGCGCGCGGCTGGGGGCCCGATCTCCGCTGCCCCAGCGACGCGGGCCACTGCGACGTTACCCCTGCCAAGAGACATGCAAGGGCCACTGGCCGCCTGCGGGGCGCCCGGAACATCCGCGCCGAAAGGGAATCGACGGGGGGGCCGCCCAGGAATCGCGATAAGATGCCAGCCAGATTCATCGAATCCCAGCAAATACAGAAACCCCCATTTCTCCGCCCCCAGCACATTATCCTGAATCACACAGCCCCCGACGCCCGGGCGCTGCAGCTCAAGGGCCGCCCGCGGCGCCACCTTGCCCAGGCGAACGCGGGGCGCGCCCGAGGAAATCTGGGCGCCCGGGTCGGGGCGACACCGGGGGCGGGTAGAACGAGGCAGCCTCGAGACGCAACAGTCTGATCGGCAGGCCCCCCCCCCCCTTTCGGCGGGAATGCCGCCCCGCTTGTCCTGCAGCCCCCGGGGGGGACAGCGCCCCCGCCATCGCCAACTGCTTCGCAAGCATCAAATAGAACATCAAGAACTCGAAGAATCGCCCAGGACCCATCTGGGGCGCCGTCTGGGTCAACGGCGCAACGCCGCTTGAAACGCGCGCGCATGTCGAACTCGCCCGGGCTCGCGAGGCAGCCGGCTCTGTGCATCGCGGGGGGAGTGGGCGTAAACTCTTTCACTGGAGAGCCAGCGCGCGGGCCGCGTCGTCGGAATTCGGACAGAGGCGGCCATTCTTGCCCGGCGCCCCCCTGGATCCAGCGCGACGTCTGACCACTGCCCAACCTCTCTTCGCAGCCAAAGGGCGCTTCCTCAGCGTGCCCTTGACCCCCTCGGGCCCCCAGCTCTAGCCCACTCTCTCCAGCCCCCCCTCAAACCAAAAGTTCTGCAAGACAACAATCAGCGAGCGCAGACCGTCGGGGCCCGCGCAGATGCCTCGGTCAACGCCAGAAGAAAAGAGAAAACATACAAAACAACCAAATAATTTTTAAACAAATATATGATCGCCTCATCTAAACGCACCGACAACTGCTGCATGTGCCATTCTGTGAGCGTCAAGGAGTCGCGCATCCAGGGTTCTCTGCAGATGAAACACGCGCGCGCTAAAAGGATCACGCGCGTCGGGCGCGCGCGCGCTCGACATCGCGAGGCCTCCCGCGTGCCCCGAGCAACGCAGGGGGGGGCCTCCTTTCCCCCCTCGATAGGATGGATCCATATGCGAGAACAAACCATGAAGAACATGAAATACAAATGTGGCGACTCCACGCGCTGCTCAATCCTCAATGGAAGCGCCGCATAGCGTGCCGGCGCGCATCGCGTCAGCTAGCGAGGCCGCGTCAGCCCCGGGGCCGTGGGCTTCCTGAAACATGCAATCTGTCACCTTTCAAGCAACCACTTTGCCCGCTGAAGCCCTGCGTTCCCCCAGTGGGAACGGGGCGGGATGGGGGCCAAAAAAGCGCGGGTGTTCCACGCAAGGAGCGCGGGCGGAGTAGAAGGGCGATAGACTCCACCCGCAGACCCAGCCGGCGGAAGAGGGGATTGCAACGATTTGTCAATTGAATTGCATCAGTCGCTAGTCTCGGGAGACAGGGGCCCAGTTTAGCCCGGGGATGCCGAAGCCCCAGAACTACTTCCGTCGAGCCCCCTTCCTGCGAGACGACTGGCGCACTCACCGAAGGGCGGGCCTCCGAGAAGCGGGCCTGCAAACGCGGCGCGCGCTTCCCCCTCGATCTCGGCCGAACCAATTGGTCCACCGCCGCGTTCCACTGTCAACAATGGAAACCTTCGCGGCAAAAGCCGGAATGGCATGCGTGGTCGCGTACATCCACCCCCCGACCACCGTGGATCCGGCGCGCCCCTGTCCGGGGATCCGCGCCGCTGGCGACCCCATCGCCTCCTTCTTCGTCCCACTTGCAGCACCCTCACGATCCTGACTGGCCTCAAGAAGGGGCTGTTCCTGGATTGAACGTTTGCGAAATGTTCCATCCTCTGCTTCGCGAGATCTGAATGAACTGCCTGTAAGCTCTGCAAATTCTTTTTCAGCTTGAGACATCTGGCAGTGGATTCCCCAAATATGATTGTTGGTCTCCGTAGTACCCCGATCCATCTGTTTTGTGAGAGGGTCTACACTGAACGAAAGAGGCTGAATGAGCTCCTTGAGAGCGGCAGTGCGGTTGGTGTCAGTCGTGCTCGTCTCGTGGGGCGGCGGGCAGTCGGAGCGGTCTTCGCTATCCCCACTTTCCACAAAAGGTGGTTAGAACATGAAGCCTCCCTGGCCACGGCATGGCCTGGCGCATCGCGCCCATGGCGGGAAGGGAAAACAGGAAACGGGCGCCGATGAGAAGCGGCCGCCGAAGCCAAAGGGGCGCGACCGCAGCCCGCCCTTGGTGCATGGCCACCAGGCGCCTTGAGAGACGCTGGGGAGTTAAAGAGCAGGCCCCTTGAACCAAAGCGGTTACGGCGGAGGAGGGGGAGGAGGAGGAGGAGGAAGAGGAGGAAAAAGAGGAGGAGAAGGAAGAAAAGGAGGCGAGCAGAGCGGCCGAGATCTGCGTCGAATCGGCGGAGCTCAGCGTGCCGCGGTCGCCGTCGGCGTGCGCCTCCTCGGCGCCCGCCGCCAGCGAGATGTCCGTGCTGCGAATGTAGCTCAGCTTGGGGCCGTCGCCCGCGTGCCCGTCGTCCTCCCGAGGCCGCCCGAATCCCACCAGCCATAACTGGGGGAGCTGTGGTCCTTATCCCCCTGCGGGAACCCATCGCATCGACGATCCCTCGAGAGGGGTGTCGAAATCGATGGTTCCCCCAGGGGGGTAAAGACCACAGCTCCCCCAGATGTGGCTGGCCTGCGGATGCATGGGAACCAAAGGACCTATAACAATTGTAGGGGGATGTTTGGCTACAAAGTGAACAATAACCAAACAGTACTCCAAAATAGTCAAACATATTCAAAACGTCTCCACATTAGTTCGTGACTATGTCTGAATATTCCTCCTGTGCAAGCACAGGCCCGACTCCAACTTAACATCGAAAACACATTCCGAGGTGGACGGCCCACACGTGAAGAACATAAACATACCCCTCCAAATCCACTTACGGTTGGTCTCCACCCTTGCAAGCTGTCACGCGCAAGAGTGGGAAAGGAGTGGTAGTGGTGGTCAAAGCATCAGGGAATAAAGTCCCAAGCCGAGCAACACGCACCACGACCACGACGACGCCGACGACAACGACGACCACGACGGAGACGAGGCGTGCCGAAGCACGGACTTGGGAAAGGGCCCACCCTGCAGGTGCCAAGAATGGTAAGGGACACAAGGGGAGGCGGAAGCAGGACAGGGACAGAGAAGACAAGGCTGCCACTTTGGGGACCATGCTAGCCACTTGGGCCGCAGGAGGCCTCCGAATGCCTCCACGAATGAGCCATGGCTTCAGAGGAGATCGCGTCGGCGGAGTTCGCTGGCGGCGCGCAGCAGAGGGGTGGCGCGAGGGGAAGGCCTTCTCACAAGGCGGAAGGCTCCATCGAAAGGAAGGTCCATCTCAGAATTGCCCGGATGGCTTCCAAGGCGTTCTCTCGGAACCCCCCCGTTGCCTTCTACACGCCCCCCCCGCATTCTCAGAAGGCCGCCCACAGCGCGCCACGCCTCTGCACGCTGCCGAGCCAGGATGAAGAAACCGGGCTCTCTGAAGCGCAGCACGGCCGCGAGACTAGGAACCTATCTGCTCTGGCCCTGCTTAGGCCTGGGTCGGCCACCAACGGGAGGGGTCCGGGGGGAAGCGGGTCCTGAGCCCAGAGACTTCTTTGTATGATCCCAAGACGCCAGAAAACGGCGAGCCATCATGACCAGTTTCCCCTGAGGACCTCGTCAGGTTCTTCATGGCTCATTCCAGAAGCCCCAGATCCAAGAAACCTCGCACATTTTCAGGGATTGGTTTTGCTTCCGCATTTCGCCGGCCGTCCACCGAGGAAGAGATGGCCTCGAACCAAGACGTCCGACGTAGTGACGATTCTACACTGTGAGAGGTCTGGACTCTTTCCCGAGGGTCGGCTTTTCATCCCAAGTCGTTGTTTGACAACCCTAGGGCCCGGTGAGGGCCCCCACAGGGTGCCAATTTTCTTTCTCTCTCTCTCTCTCTCTTTCTCTTTGTCTTTCTCTTTCTCTTTCTCTTTCTTATCTCTCTACTGTTTTGTTCTTTCTCTCTCTCTCTCTCTCTCTCTCTCTCTTTCACAAACGAACGCCAGTCTTATTTGATGCGACGACGCAGGGAAGTCAATTCTGGAGCGCCCATCGCGGCCTACCCGCCCTGCTTGGTCTGGGACTAGCATGATGCCACAATGCGGTCGGCTCTGGATACGTCCATGAATTCTGGACTATGTCGCAGCCCTCGTATCTGGAGCCCGTGTGGAACAATCCCAGACATGCGATGGCCCCCAGAAGTCCCGGCCCTTTCCACGAGACCGGTTTTGACAACGCATATTTGTTCGACGGTCCTGGGGTCTGACGAAGACCCCACGGATGCCGAACACTACCAACAACCTCCCGTCGTGCTGTTTTCGCGACGCGAGCCTGGCTGGGCTGGGAAGCCTCTGAAATGCTGGAGCGCATCGCTGCCATGACTTCCCCCCTGAGAGTCGACGTCTCAACAAAAAAACAACATCGTGAACACATTACGTCTGGAATCCTAGACCCCATCTTTCTGCGCCGTTTTCCAAGCCGGTTCGATCTAGAAGGTCCCTGGGCCTGAATCTGGGTGACACCGACCGGCTCGAAAACATGAAACGCCAGGATCTCAAGGTTATAATGTGCCAGCCTACATTAGCCTTGACCACCAGAAAAAATTTCGAGCACCCCAAAAATACGGGAATTCGAGGGATTGCACGTCTCGGGCCCTGGGAGACACTCGTCCGACACTGTTTCGACACTTTTCCGGGTGCTCACACTTGTTTCCGGGTGCTCACAATTATGAGAGCAGCATAATCTCAAGGTTTGGCCAGAACTTCGAAGGGAATCCAGCCGCGGAGCCCACCGAAGTGCGCAACACGCCCAAAAATGAAGGGGCCCTGGGACACACAAATAAATCGACGCAAATAATAATATTCCCCATCTGTTCCATATGTTCTGGGTGCTTGTCTTCCCCCAGACCTCCCTTTTTTCCAATATTCTCTGGGGAATCGACGATTAATTGTGCCTGTGTGTTTTTTCCCTCCTGAAAAGAAGCTCTCGACGTTCCAACCCTGACATCGGGAGCGGCCAAGAGGGGAGTGTCAGAGAGGGGGGGGGGCGCAAATCATGACCGGCGGCATGTGCGCGGCCCAGCGGGGGGGCCGGGGACGTAACGACATAAGAAGAGGCGCCATGAAATCTGGGGAAATATCATGGCCCCCGCCGTAAGAATATCCACACACCCCTAGTCATCACCCCCCTCTTTTCGGCGGTGGACAAACCTCCCTTTAGTAAACCTCCCCTTAATGAAAACGGTCTGGGACCAACACCGACGGACCTGGACCCGCAAAAACGCCGGCCGCGACGCCCTCTCGCGAACCGAAAACGGCTAATTCCTCAATCGACGCGTCAGGGTAGGAGGTCTATCCACCTCCGATCGTTGCCGCCCCCGGCGACAGGCGGCGGACCTCGCCGCTGCCGCCGGCGAAGTCCGCGGGTCGCGTGCGCGGGGCGCGGCGGGGGCCCCGAGGAGCGCGTGCGCGCCGCCAGCCCCGCGACGACGGCGACCGAGGGGAGGGGGCTGGCCGCACCCAAGGGAGGCACAACTCCTCCGGGGAGCCCTCGAGGAGGAGGAGGAGGAGGAGGAGGAGGAGGAGGAGGAGGAGGAGGAGGAGGAGGAGCAGGGGCCTCTCAGGAACCCTCATGAGAAGGAGGAGGAGGAGGAGGAGGAGGAGGAGGAGGAGGAGGAGGAGGAGAGGAGGAGGAGGAGGAGGAGGAGGAGGAGGAGGAGGAGGAGGAGGAGGAGGGGGCTGGCCGCACCCAAGAGTGCTGGCCGCACCCAAGGGGTCCTTCCCCTTCCACATCCTCCTCGCCCCTGCCCCCCCAGTGTGGACTCAACAGCCGAAACCTGACAGGCAGCGGGCTTCTTGATCCTATGATTGGCAGCCGCGGCTCCTGGAACTCCGGGGGGCCGATCTCGGAGAGGGTCCTCGCTGGGGGGGCCGCTGGAGGTGGCCTCCCGGCCCGAGCGGCGCCCCGTACCTCTCTCGGCGCCACCCCCTCGGCCGCCCTAGCCCAGATCTCCGACGATGGGCCTCCCAGAGCAGCCCGTCTGTACGGGCTCTATACATCTGTCGTTGCGCCGTCTGGTCTCCACGTGCCCAAGAGAACGACGCCGACACCACGGCAAACCCACGGCAACCTCTGCGCCACGCGCCCCAAGGAGACGCAGCTGGCGTCACGGCAAGCATTGCGTCCGAGACGGAATATACCCTGGTGGCCGAGGCGTCCTCTCAAATGCGGATATGTGTACACATACACACATATATATATGTGTGTATACATATACACATGCATATTCTGGAACCATGCGCGCTTCGCGCAGTCCAAGCCAACCTCACAAGGTCGGATGAGCATGGACACCATCCCGCAAGGGTGGCCATATGGGAGCGTACTTCCTGGTGGATGCTTCAGGAGGCGCTGAATAAGGCTCCAAGAAGTCGCGCAAGGCATCCAAGAGGAGGACCCAGGGCAGCCTAAGGAAAGATGCCCGAGAACTCCTAAGAGCCTGGCAAATCCATGCTGGGAGTCTTTCTTTGGGGGACGCTCTTGGGGGGATCTTGGGAGTCTCTGGGGGGTGAGGCATCCCCAATTTTTGTTGGGAGTCTCCTGGTGGCCTTAAGACTGTTTTGGGGCGCTTCGGGGGCCTCCCCGGGGCTTTTAGTATCTGGGCTCGAAATGTCGGGATCCCGGCTATCGCCCGTCTTGGGGCCGTCTTGAGGGCCTCATGGGCCGTCGTAGCGGCCTCCGGGGCCGTCTTGGCGCTCTCGTGCGTCGCAGTCGGGCCGTCGCGGGGACCGCTCGGGGGAGACGAGGGGGAGGGAGGAGGGAAAATGACGCAGCGGTGAGGAGGCAGGCTGAGAGGAAGGACGGGGCTGTTGAACGGGAGACGCAAGGGAACCAAAAACAGGAGGGAGAGAGAGAGAGAGAGAGAGAGAACAAAACAAAAAAACAAAAAAAACAAGGAGAACGGACAGCGAGAGACGGAGACAATGGAAGCACACTCTAGGGCACGCGCGCCAGAGCCTGGGACTAGAGCAAACGGGGGGGGGGAGTGGAGAGGAAGGATGACGTGGAACGGGAGACGCAGGAGAACCATGAGCAAATGAGACATCTGGGAAACCGAACAGCGAGGGGTGACGGAGCCAGAAACGCAGGAGGGAGGCGGAGAGACGAAAGCGTGACGGAGAGACGATGTAGGGGGAGGAAAAAAATGACGCAGAGGGGATGCGAGAAAGGAGGTGGACGTGGAACGGAAGTGCAAGATAACCAAGAACAAGAAAAAAAGATCAAAAAGAACGAACAACGAGGGATGAGGAAAACGGAAACGCACTCGGGGGCACGCCAAAGCCTGAGACAGGATGAAGCACGCGGGGGGGAGGACCTTGAACAACCAAAATTGAGGGGCATCCCGTTCTTTTCAAGCTGGGCCTCCTACCACTGAGTGGGGGGAGTGAAGGAGAGATGGAGATGAGGGAGGGGAAACGCATGCGGGAGGCGGACAGAGAACGGAGTGAAGGAGATACGAGGTGGAGGGAAGGAGGGGAAATGGCGCAGCGGGGAGGAGGGGGGCGGATAGGAAGGATAAGGATGTGGAACGTGAGACGCAAGAAACCCAAGAGGAGAGAGAGCAACGAGAACGGACATCGAGGGATGGGGGACACAGAAACGCACTCGGGGGCACGCAGAAACCTGGGACAGGAGGGAACGGATAGCGGGGGATTAACCTTGAAACATCGGATTACAGGGAATTCCACGAGGCCCCAATGAGTCCCCCAAGAGCTACGGGTAAGCCATCGAGAAATCAAAATCATTGAAAATCTAGGCGTGGAAGAGCAATGGGGAGGAGGGAAGAGGGAAACGGACGCAGAGGGGAGATGAGGGGTGGGAGAGGAAAGATGATGTACAACGGGAGACGCAGCAGAACCAAGAGCAAGGAAGAGATCCGGGGGAACGAACAGCGAGGGGGAACGAACAGCAAGGAAGAGATCCGGGGGAACGAACGCATGAGGCGGAGAGAGGACGGCGTGAAGGAGAGACGAGGAAGAGGGAGGAGGGAAACTGACGCTGCGGGGAGGAGAGACCAGGAGAGAAAGGAGGTGGATGTGGAACGGGAAGCGCAAGCAAACCAAGAACAAGAAAGAGAACTCAAAGAGAACGGACAACGAGGGATGGGGACAACGGGAACGCAGTCGGGGGCACGCCAAAGCCTGGGACCGGAAATAATCTTTCAAAACGGATTTGAGGAATTTCCCTTGGATGAGCCTTGGATGCCTCTGGGCCGTCAGGGGGCCATCTTGGTTGGGTCCGTGCCCTGGCTTTGCTTTTGGCGGGTCTCTTGGGAACCTCAGGGGGGCTCTCTTCGGGCGTTTCTGGGACTGTTGGGCCATGATTGGGGGGACCTTGAGCTCGAAGACGGCCCAAGATCGCGTCAGGACGTCCGTTTATCACCTCTCTTCCCTGGAAGCTTCGGTATTGCCATGAGTGCCTCAGGGCGTCTGGGGAGGGGGCTCTTGGGGGCCGGGGGGCCTCCTGGGGGCGCCTTGGGCCGAAAGCTCGACATATCCGTTCGGGTGCCCCCTCTGGGCCTCCTCTTGGGGCCGTCTTGGAGCCGTCATGGGCTGTCTTGGGGGCCCACAGGGCCCCCTCTGGGCTCTCTTGGGCCGCCCTGGAGCCCTGCAGGGAGCCCCCTGGGCCTTCTTGGGGAGATATTGGAGGCCTCGCGGCGCGGGCCGTCTTGGATGGTCGGACAGCTCCAGGGACGAATCTTCTAAACATATATGTTTCCCACGTGGAATGGGGCCATTGTTGTCTTTTGATGCCCTCCTGGGAATTCTTTTGGGGGCCTCTTTGGGCGTCTTGGGGGCCTCCTGGGCCGTCTTGGGGCCATCTTGGGCGTCTTGGAACGATATATCGACGACCTCGGGCCGCCTGCTGCAATTTGCAAGCCTGCCGCACGTACCTGGGAGGGCCAAGGGCCGCCCAAGCGAGGGGCCAAAGCCGGGGTACTGAAATCACGGCTTTCCGTCTTCTTTGGTGAACAACCTCCTTTTCCTCGTCCTCGTCCTCCTCCTCCTCCTCCTCCTACTCTTCGTCCTCCTCCTCCTCCTCGTCCTCCTCCTCCTCCTCGTCCTCCTCCCCCCTTTTCCTCGTCCTCCTCCTCCCTTCCACCTCCTTCTCCTCCTCCTCCTCCCCCTTCTCCTCCTCCTCCTCCTCCTCCACCTCCTCCTCATCCCCCTCCTCCTCCCCCTCCTCCTCCCCTCCTCCTCCTCCCTCCTCCTCCTCCTTCCTCCTCCTCCTCCTCCTCCTCCTCCTCGTGCTTCCCCTCCTCCTCCTAAATCGAAACGAAAACTGTCCACGACATCGCCCACGTGCGGTCTCGCTCGAATCCGATGGCCAACAAAGCCGCCATATGCGCCCCGGCATGGTGCACACGCCCTCCTCGCCGAGCCCATGTAGGACGCATGGCGACACCAATCCCCGACCCCTGTGCGTTTTCGTATCGAAATCACAATTGAAGAATCACAAAAATGAGGCCAGATTCGGATACCCATCGGTCGGGAGAAGTAGGTAGAAACACGAAGTTAGAAGAGATTCAAAACATAGATTGGGCTTCCACCCGCCCCCTGAAGAGCAGGGACTTAGGGAAACGCCGCTCGACTCTTGAAGTCGCAAGGAGCGTAAAAAGTACACTGGCATCCGGGAGTCCAGAAAGTACGGTGGGGGCGTTCGTGAAGGAATGTGCATGTGCTCGGGGGGGCCTCAGACCCTGGAGGAGGCTTGATCTGCTGAGGTCGTCAGTGACACCCATGGCCAATCCACGAGTGGTGTTCCACCCGCCTCCAAACTCTGGATTCCTTATCCAGTGCCCTCACCGCACCGCCTTGCAACGACCGATGGGTACACACAAATGGGATTTTCAACAGGCGCGCCGCAAAGCGTGCCAGGGGCACAGCTGGGCGACTCGGGCACGGGCCCCAGTGAAAGGAAAAGAGAACGCGCACCTCCCCATCAGGGGAGTGCCAGCAGGCGCAGCGCCAGGAGGCGCAAATCCTCGATGTGGAGTGCGTTCGGACCCCCTGGGGGTGTATCCCCCGAGCAACCCCCCTTGTCTGACTGGCCTGCCCTTTCGTGAAGCACTCGGGGACTGGGCGCGAAAATGCGCCTGCGAGGCGGCCCACACCACCCCTGGGGAAACCAAAAGGTACCGATACCGCTACTCCCTGGACCTCTCCCAGGGTGCGTCCTGACCAAGATTTCGACGCGGCTCCAGCGGTGGCGACGAAGTCCTCCGAGGAGGCCCAGCCAGGGGAAAGCCAGGAAGGGGTAGAGGTATGGGTGCCTTTTCCTCCCCTGAATCCCCGTGCCGAGGATGGCCGCGGCCAGCCACGGTGTCGGTGCACCAGGACGCCGGGAGAACACACGCGGCTGGGCCCACGCACGGAGTGCGCAGAGGCCGCGTGCGCTGGCGGGCGGCGCGGCCTGGCGAGCTCTCGCCCAGGCTGCCGGCGCCCTGCGCATCAAGGACCCCTGGTGCAGGCTGAGGGGGAACGTCAGTCGGGGGCGGCCAAGAGGGGGGCGTCCAAGAGGGGGGGGCGCAAATCATGGCCGGCGGCACGTGCGCGGCCCAAGGGGGGCCAGGGACGTAATGAAATGAGAAGAGGCGCCATGACATCTGGGGAAAGATCATGGCCCATGCCATGGTATCCCCCCCCCAGCCATGATATCCCCCCTCCAGTTTTTCCCAGAAACGTGTTTGTTTGCTATGCTGCAGCTTTTTTGTTGTTGTTATTTCTTTCTTTCTGTTGCAACCTCGGATCTCAGGGTCCCTGCGTCCCCCCTTAGCCTATCCCCCTGCTGCCCCCCTGGGTTTCGCTTCGTAGCTCTGCTCTCCAGCGGTCGCTCGGGACGACCCGAGACACCCCGGAACGCTTAGGTCGGGCATGTCCTCCTACTACAGGCGGATTGTGGACGAAACATGAAAACGACTCAAAGCAATCACCCGAACTGGTCTACAAAAATAGTGAACACATAGTTCCCACACTTGCTTGCTTCAGCATATATATATATATATATATACATGCATAAATGTATATATACACATACACATATGTATATATATATATATATACACCTATCCCTCGATATGTATATGTATATGTATATATATATATATATATCAAACAACAGGAAATCAGTGTACTATTGAATTTTCCTCCTGTAAAGGGACACGCCCGCCTTACCGGAGCGCTCTCGGCGAGGCCCCGCCGCTGGAAGGCACCCCGCGGCTGGAAAAAGCAGACGAGGACAGACGATCAGGTAGGTGTGACCTGCTTCCTCGAGAGCCCGAGACGCTCCACCCTGAGCCTGTCCCCTCCCGCCCCCCTGACCTTGCCCCTTCTGGTGCAGGTGCCGTCTGCGGAGGAGGAGGAGGAGGAGGAAGAGGAGGGGGAGGCGGAGGATGAGGAGGAGGGAGAGGAGGAGGAGGAGCAGGAGGAGGAGGAGGAGGAGCAGGACGAGGAGGAGGAGGAGGAGGAGGAGGACGAGGAGGACCAGGAGGAGGCCCGACGACGACGAGGAGGAGGAAGAGTCTGGCCAGGGGCCCGGCGGGCCTCTTCCACGAGACCGCGCCGCGCGCCCGCTCCCGCGGAAGGCGCCCCCGCGAGGGCTCACGCTCACGCGGGGCCTCGCGCGGAGCCCCGCAGCGGGGAGACCGCGCGGCGAGGCCGGCCTCCAGGCGCCCGCCCAGCTGGTCCAGCCGCTCGAGCACCACGAGCTGGTGCTCGGCCTGGGGCGCGGGGGCCTCCCCCTCCTCCTCCTCCCTCCTCCTCCTCCTCCTCCTCCTCCTCCTCCTCCTCCTGAGGAGGGCCTCCTCCATGTCCTCCCTTCCGCACGAGGAGGACCTCCTCCTCCCCCGTCTCCTCCTCCACCTCCCCCTCCCCCTCCTTCACCTCCTCCTCCTCCTCCTCCTTCTTCTCCCCCTTTTCCTCCTCCTCGTCCTCCTCCTCGCACGGGAGAAACGGCCGGGGCGGGGGGCAGGCAAGAGAAAACACTGGTGAGCTGGTGGGCAGGATTAGGATGGAGGGTTGAAGGGTATAGCAGGGGCAAGGCAAAAGGGGTGCTCAGGAGAGGGAGCGAGGCAGAGTGGAAGTGGAGGCGAAAGGCAGAGCTAGGAGCGGGGGGCCCAGACAGGATCGCGCCGAACAAAAAAAATCGAGGCTGAAGGTCAGAGGCCTTCCAGATAGGGGTCGGAGCAGATGGGGTCGGAGGATCGCGCCGCATCGCAGATACATCGGCGATGCATCGGCGATGTGTCTGCGATGCACCGGCAATGCATCGGCGACGTCGGCAAAGACCTAGGCGACATCGGCGTGGAGAAAATCGGGCTGACGGAGGACCCAACCATATGCTGCTGCGAGTACCGCGAGGGAGACGAGACGAAGGAGGGGGTCAGCAAAAAGGGACTGCGGCGTACAGGAGGAGGAGGAGGAGAAACGCTGACGCGGGCGAGCGGGGAGTATCCTTGGCTTCGCCCGAGCCCAGACAGGATCGCGTCAACAACAACAAAAAATAGCGGGAGGTTTCTGCTAGCTTTCGGCTTAGGGGAAGCCTCGCCGGGCCTCGGGGCCACCAAAATACGACTCAGGATGAAAAACTGGCCGCGGGGAAAAGTTGGAGACTTCCAGGGACCTGGAACCCCAGACCCCCTCGAGCAATGAAAAAAACAGGACGGGAGGTTGTTTACCATTTTCGGCCTCTGGGTGCCCTTGCCTGTCCTCGGGACCTTCGAAAAACGACCTGGCGCTGTATTCCCACAGCGGGCGAGCTTGCTTTCTTCCGGGCCTAGGCTGGGCGCGAACCCAGAGATCTGACGTCGTGATTTTTTCAATGCGGGGTCCCTGGAAGTCTCGACCCATTCCCCAGGACCGGTTTTTCATCCTGAGTCGTTTGTTGACGGCCCCGAGGCCTGGCGAGGGCTCCTAGGGGCCGAAGGTTGCGAAAAACCTCCGTCCTAATCTTTTCAATACGTTGGGTCTCTGGAATGAATGGGGGGCGAAAGATGGGGGGGGGAGAACGGTGCCCTTTTCGGGCCCTGAAGGGCCTCCTTTGGGGGACCCAGAGGGCCCCTTGAGGGGCCCTGAAAGGCGGCCCCTTTTCTGCGGCCCTCGCTGTATTTCCCATTCATCGCCCGCCCCCCCAACTGGGACCATCACAGATCGATCCTGCTGGAAAAATGCCGCAGAGGGATGGGGCCTAAGGCTCTGGTCGCGATCAGACCCTGAGATCCGACGTCCCAACAAAGACTGAGGCATCGTGGGAAGACCACGCCTGGAGCCCTAGACCCCACCTGTCCGCGCGATCCTGCGAGCCCGATCGATCTAGGAGGGCTCCACGGCCTGAATTTAGGTAGAAACGCCCGGCTCGGAAAAAACTGAAACGTCAGGATCTTAGGAGAAGGCGATGTTGGATGTTTTTTTCGCTATGCCGAATCTCACAGGGGTCCCATGGCCTCCTCGCGTCGTTTGGCGTCGCGCACCGGGGAGTAGGGGGAGGGGGGGGGGTCTCCTAGAAGGAGGCTGCGTCTCAGAAGGCGCGGGTCTTACATCTAGAGATAGGCCTGCGCCTTCTCAGAGGCGGCGGTGCTTCTAAGAAGCCTTCCCCCTCGGCTACACGCAAGAGAGACTCTGAGCAAATGTGACTTCTGGTGCGCGGTTTCACGGGGGACTCGAGGGGGCCAGACCCTGGCGCGCAGGCCGCTGCTGCCGCTTCGCGTTCAGCGTTCGGGGGATCCCGGTGGGCCAGCAACAAGCCCTGACCTCCGAGGTCTCGACAAAAAATTGAGACATCGAAAGAAACCACGCCAGGAGCCCTACGCCCAATCTTTCTGCGCCATTTTTCGAGCCGCATCGATCTGTGAGAGTCCCAGGGCCCGCACCAAACCCTGCGATCAGACATCTCAACACAAGATGAGACATCGAGAGAAATCACGCCTGGAGCCCTAGACCCCATCATTCTGCCACATCTTTCGAGCTGCATCGATCTGTGAGGGTCTCACTGGGCCCGCACCAAGCCCTGCGATCCGACGTATCACAAACATTGAGACACCGCTAGAGAGAAATCACGGCTGGAGCCCTAGACCCCATCATTCCGCCATATCTTTCGAGCTACATCGATCTGTGAGGGTCCCATTGGGGGCCCGCACCAAACCCTGCGATCCGACGCCTCCAAAAAATTGAGACATCGCGAGAAATCACGCCCGGAGACCCAGACCCCACCTTTCCGCCACATCTTTCGAGCCAGATCCACCTGGGAGGGCCCGAGGGGCCCGAATATCTGGGCCACACCGCCCGGCTCGAGACAGCTGAGCCGCCAGGATCTCCAGGGAACGGTCACTCTTGCGTCTAGTCTTGGGCTGGGTGTGTCCACCTACAGGCAGGTCTTGGGAGCAAGATAAGCAAATGGCCAGACACCACCCACACATGCTCAAACGCACACGAAACATCGTCACCAGATTACTGATTTTTTTCCACGATTCTTGAATACCCGAATATCCTCCTGTAGAGGGGCATGCCCTACTTACGTCTATAGAGGCCTCCTAGATGGGGTCCGAGTAATGGGGTCGGAGGATCTCGCCGCATTGCCGATACATCGCCAATGGATCGCCGATGCGTCGGCGATGCATCGGCAACGTCGGTGATGCATCAGCGCCGTCGGCGTGGATGAAATCGGGCTCCACCTCGAGCCGCATCGGCGATGCATCGGCGATGCGGCGCGCCCCTCCGACCCCATCTGCTCGGACCCAATGTAGGAGGCCTGGATGACGATCCTCCTGTAGAGGGACGTGCCCGACTTGCGTCTGGTCGACTCCCTCTGCGCACGGCCAAGCCCCATGTGCGGGCAAGATTTATATCCATACGCAGTGCGTCTTGGACTCTTTTGGAAGGGGCGCCGCCAGGCCGAGGTCCCCTGGATATGGATAAACATCGAGCCGCGGGGGGGCAAATTGATCCACATCCGGTGTCCCTCGGGTTTCTGGGGAAGGGAGCTCGAAACTCCATACTGATCGAGCCACTCAGGTCATGGTAATGATAAAATCTGGGATTTAGAAAACGGCCCTGGATTTAGAAAAACCGCTTTTGAATGTAGTAAGCCGGTTTTTGCGTTTACTGAATGGCAGTGCGTCTTGTTTTGATTAGGCGGCCCAATGTAACACATCCGTTTCTCGCTTTAGTGAATCATCACTTTGTTTCATACTTTGTTTGAAGAAAGTGCGTTCGTTCGTTTCCATGGCCGATGTTAGCCAGTGACAAACTGCAGTGAATATGGACAAACGTATTGCCCGCCCAATGGCCTCCTCGCGTCGTGGCGGGAGCCATGGCGGGGAGCCGCCGTCGGTTTGACCGACTCCCTCTGCGCGCGGCCACGCCCCAGACATGCGACGCCCTGATTTTTTTCAGGACGGCGTCCCTGAAGTCCCGACTCTTCCCCCAGGAACGTTTTTTTTCTTTTCCTGAGTCGTTCCTTGACGGCCCCGAGGATCGGCGAGGGCCCCCCGAGGCCAAAAATGCTGAACCTCCCGTCCTGATTTTTTCATTACTCGAGGGGGTCTGGGGTTCTAGGTCCCTGGAAGTCCCCAACTTCTTCCCGGGACAAGATTTTCGTCCCCAGTGGTTTCTTGACAGCCCCGCGGCCCGGAAAGGTCCCACGAGGCCGAACATTAGCATAAACCTCCCGTCCTGATCTTCTTTTACTGCGCGATCAGGTCTGGGGTTAGGTCGGGCATGTCCCCCTGCAGGCGGATGTTCGGCGAAGAATAGAGAATTGTCAAAAAGTATTCAGAAATGACCAAACCATATATATATATATATAATCATGCCCAGACGAATTTGGTACTATTTTCGAATATTCGGGTACGGACAAAAACCCGGTAGTAAACGTGGTTAGTGAAAATGGCATCGGGCCCAAACCTGGCATGCGCAAGCCTGCAACATGACGGCCGCGACGCCCTCTCGAGAACCGAAAACGGACAATTCACTAATCGACGTGTCAGGGTGGGGGTTCTGTTCGCCCCCGAAATATTCCTCCTGTAGAGGGACAGGGCGAGGAGGAGGAGGAGGACCAGTGTAAACCCAACAGTCGTCAACGATGTTGGAATTAACCCTCCCTCCAAGCTCCCTCTTCACAGGCCCCTACAACGGTTGATTTCCATTGAAGGAACTGCCTCGTTGGAAGACAACCGTTTGAAGATCCTGAAACATGTCAAAACATTGTTCTCGGGTATTCAACGCCACGTATCAACCTGACTGCTGCGTTTTGGCGATCCGGAAACGTGCCACAACGCCATTTGTTTGATCTCGACACCGCGAAGCAACATGGCTGTTGCACCCGTATAATCCTGAACCCTTCCAAAGCGCAATTGTTTGGTATGTTGACCCTGGGAATCCGTGGAACTCTTGCCAATGTTGAAACGAAGGAGCACGGCGCTAAGGCGAGAACCACATTTTGAAAAAGAACCACAATCAATGCGTGAAAGTTTTGCAAAGTTTGAAAGAGAATGTGCGCGGCACTGAGGCGAAAATCACATTTTGAAAACGGCCCGCCCTCAATCCGTGAAGCTCTTGCAAAATTTGAAGACGAACGTGCGCGGCGCTAAGGCGAGAGCCACATTTTGAAAACCACCCGCCCTCCATCTGTGAAGCTGTTGTCACTTTCCAAGCTTCAGAATCACAAATGGTGAGGAAGTCTCAGGCGAGACGCCCGGCCCGCCCTAAAAACTTGCCTCGGGGTGAGACAGGGAGGAGTTATCTATAAGGAGCAGGAATGGAGGAGGAGGAGGAGTAGGAGGAGGACGAGGAGGAGGAGGAGGGGTAGGAGGAGGAGGAGGAGGGGGAGGGGGAGGAGGAGGAGGAGGAGGAGGAGGAGGAGGAGGAGGAGATGATAACATTGTTGTGCGACGCGATGAGGTCTGGGGCCCGTGGCCTCCTCGCGCCGTGGCGCGAGCCACGGCGGGGGCCGCCCTCGGACCACCCGCCCCGGGGCCTCCGGGGCCCCCCCGTCCTCGCCCCCTCGGCCCCACGGGTTATGGTTGAAGTCGGGCCCGTGCCTCTACAGGAGAGACATTCCAGGCTCATCGTCCGCGCACTCCTTGCTCTGCTGCTACCATCTCTGTCTACGACCAAGGAAGAGAAGAACAATGGATAAAGAGACGGCAGAGGAGGAAGAGGAGGTGGACGACGACGACGACGGTCGCAACGCCGATTCGTCCAAACGTAGTGAAACAAACATCTGGAGATGATTGTTGGAATATCTTTGATCATGTTTGACTATTTTCCGCCAAAATCCGCCTGTATGGGGGACATGCCCGACCTAAGGTTAGGTCGGGCATGTCCTCTTGCAGGCGGATATTGGACGAAAAAACAAAAATACTCCCAAACTTATCAAGAATAGTAAAAAATCGTCTGCGTACGATTTATATATATATATATATATATATGTATAGAATTTGTTTTACTTTTCCTCCTGTAGAGAGACAGGCCCGATTTAACCCCTGGGGGGGCCCGTCCACAACGGGCTCGGGGGGAAAACCCGGCCCCGAAGAAAGGAGAGGATATCCAAGGATAAGAAAAATAAGATGGTGGCGATTTTTCGGGGGACCCGAACGGAAATTTCGAGCCCTCGGCCCCAAGAAGCCTCCAGGCCACAAGAGGCCCCCTAGAAGCCCCCAACAGGCTCCAAGAGGCCCACCAGAAGCCCAAAAGAGGCCCCAGAGGCCCCAAAACGGCCCCCCAAAGGCCTCAAAAGTGCTGCCAGGAGGCCCCCGAGAGACCCACCAGGAGCCCCCAAATGGGTCGGCGGTGCGGCGTAAGCCGAAGAATAATATGGTGGCGATGTTTCATGCTCTTTTGCATATGTTTGATGATGTTTTGGCTACTGTCTTTCTCCCAACATCCGCCTTGACCGTTCGCCAGAGAGACCTTCCCTGAGATCCTGGCGTCTCAATTTCTCCTAGCCCGGCGTTGTCACCTCTTTCTGGGACCCCGGACCCTCCCAGCTCGATGCGGCTAGAAAAGTGGCAAGGAAAGATTGGGTCTGGGGCTCCAGGGCATGATGTCTTAAGGTGTTGCAGCTGTGCTGTGACGTCGGATCTCAGGCAGGGTCCTTGGGTGCGGACCCGACAAATGTGCAGTATCTCCCTCCCAAGAGGAATCGCTCTCAACATCGGCCTCGAGCCCAGGGGGAGAGGAGAAGGGGCGGGCCTTCTCAGAAGGCTCGGAATCGGAGTCCAAATCGGAATCCGAAACCGAATCGAATCGGAAGTCATCGAAACCGAATCGAATCGAACCGGAGGAATCGAAGCGAGCCCTGGGGTTGTCCATCCTTCCTGTGCTGGTTGACTGTACTCGACGTTCGACCCCTGGGATCGGGGACGCGCAAACATGGATTAGCGATCCCGGGATTTGGCGGGCGGTCGCCAAATCCATGGATCGGGGGAGGTGCCCTCCCCGAAATGCGGCCGGTGCCGCCTCGCTCGGCGGCGGAAGTCCGCGATTTCCCATGGAAGCGGGAGCCGTCGCTCATCCACGCCCCCTTGATCCATGTTTGCGATCGCCTGACCCTCGTCCCTCCGGCCTCCCCCCTCCATTCCTCCTCCTCCGCATCGTCCTAGTCCCTCCCCACCCAGTGTCAACTATACCGAAGCGCCCTCCTCCTCCCCCTCCTCTTCCTCCTCCTGCTCCTCGTCCACCTCCGTCCACCTTGCCCCTCATCTCAGGACCCCCCTAACAGATCCTCATGACCACTGGAACCAAACTAACCCTCACTCTCCGCCTCCTCCTCCCCTTCCCTATCACGCTCCCTCGTGCTGCTGCTCCTCCTCCTCCTCCTCCCTCCTTCTCGTTGTCGTTTTCCCCCTCGTCCTCCTTCTCCTCTTCGTACTCCTCCTTCCCTTCGCCCCCTCCTTCTCATTCTCCCACTCCTAGCTCTGCGAATCTCCCGAATCACGGTTCGCTGGAAGGCCCTACGGATACAGCAAAAAAAGAAGCGCAGAAGAGTTACCCGGGGGGGCGGGGAGACTCGGCAAGATCGCCCTGTCTGGCAACGCTTCTGCCCGAGACTCCCTCGCAGCGTACTCGGGAGCCGCACTCTTGCCTCCGTGCTGGCTGCACGTTCGGCCCAGGCGGCCGCAAGCCCTTCCTGACAGTGGCGCTGAGGTGCACACATGGCCGTGCTCCCTCCCCTGGTCCCCCGGGTGCACCTCTCCTGGGAGTGCCCCTGGGAATACGTAGGAAGGCACGTGTTCTCTAGCCGCTGTCCTACTCCTCGGCCTGCCTCCTCACCACTGCTGGTAGGTGCCTGCTTGCTGGCGTAATTTGGGCTGCGCTCTGCGTCCGCTTCCGCCAGTGTGGCCGTGGATTCCTCTAGTGCGTCGTCTGCTGGGCGAACCCCCTAACATATCCTCATGACCACTTGAGTCAAACAAGCACTCATTCTCCGTCTCCTCCTCCCTTCCACTCCCGCCTCTCCCCTCTTCCTCCTGCTCCTCCTCCTCCCTCCTTCTCGTTGTCGCCGTCGTCGTTTTCCTCCTCCTCCTCCTCCTCATCCCACTCATCTTCCTCCCTGCCCAATGCATCCTTATTACTTACGTCATATGGTTAACACTATTACTATTGTTTTCCTTCATCTTCCTCCTCCCATCATCGCCTCCACCTCAGCTTTTATCTTCCTTCCTCCTCCTTCTCGACTGAAGGGATCCCCCTCTCCCCTCTCCCCTGCAGCCCCCGCCCGAAACAAGAGAGCCGCCTGGGTGCTGGCCACCACGCGCAGGAGCCGCAAGATCTCCTCCGTGGGCCCGCAGCTCCTGGGATAGAGGCCTTCAAGACGGGGTCCGATCAGATGGGCTCAGACCGCCGCATCACCCATGCATCGCCGATGCGTCGCTGATGCAGCGCCAGAGGCGCCGCTGGCGGGGCCCAGCGCGAATCCAAGAAATCCGCGCGGAGCGCCAACAGTTTATGTTCATGCCGTTTTCTCTTCTTCGACGAAAGCTGCCGACAGGCCGCCGAGGGCCGCCAGAGGTCTAGAGTTAGGTCGGGCATGTCCTCCTACAGGTAGATTGGGGACGGAAAATAAGAAATGGTCAAAAACTCCTCCAGAATAGTCAAGAACAGTAGCCGAAGAATCATCCCCAGACTGTTCTTTGACTATTTCTGAAGATTCCTCCTGTGAAGGGACAGGCCCGACTTTTGAGCAGGGACCGCCCGTCCCGGCATTCTTGTAGGCCTACCACGCAATTTTCTTAGATCTCGAATATGTTCGAAAAACAAAAACAATGTTCTTAGAACAGAAGCCCGATGTGTTAAACACAAGACGGCCCCAGCCAGAACATTTCGTGGGAGCCACGAAAGGTGCTTAGAACATTCTTTGGTAGGTCTGTAGGCACGCCAGGACGTTTCGTCACTGCTTGAAAGGCTGGCTATCGGCAACGAGACCGGGACAGAGCCCCAGCGAGCGCCCGGCTTGGGCGACAGGTGGTCGAGTCTGGCGGCCTGCCCTGCCTTGTCCTCGTCCTCGTCCTCGTCCTTCTCCTCCTCCTTCTCCTCCTCATCCTCTCGCCTCCTCCTCCTCCTCTCGCGCCTCGTCCTCCTCGTGGCCGCCGGGACGCTTCGTCACTGCTTGAGTCTCTGGGGCCCCTCTGCCAGGGAGAGGAGGGGGCCGTGCTCGGCTGAGCATGGCGACAGTACGGGGGGGGGAGGAGGGGGAGGAGGAGGAGGAGGAAGAGGAGGAGGAGGAGGAGGAGGAGGAGGAGGAGGAGGAGGAGGGAGGAGGGAGGAGGAGGAGGAGGAAGAAGAGGAGGGAGGGAGAGGAGGAGGAGGAGGAGGAGGAGGAGGAGGAGGAGGAGGAGGGAGGAGGAGGAGGAGGAGGAGGAGGGGGAAAGGGGATCGGCGGCCCCTCCGCGGAGCCCGTCGGCGGCCGGCGGCGGCCTGCGGCGGCCGTCGCCGGCCCAGGCAGTGGCGCGGCGGCGGCGGCAGCGGACGGGGGACGGCGACTGCTTCGGCGGTGGATCGGCCTCCCTTTTTGTACAGTCGGCCTTGATTGGGCAGGACACGCGAGAGGGCACGAGACCCTTCCGAGGGCCACATCGCCATACGAGTGTAAGAGTGGCACGTGTCGCGAGGCACAGTGCACGAGGGTACGTACCCTTGAGCTGGCAAGGTCGACCTACAAATCCGGGCCGCCTGTAAACCTCTCTTAGTGGAAACGGCCTAGGACCGAAACCGACGGACCTGGACCCGTACAAGTGACGGCCGCGGCGCCCCCTCGCGAGCCGGAAACGGCCAACTCCTTGGTCGACGTGTCAGGGTAGGAGGTCTATCAACCTCCGACTGTTGACGCGCTTCGCTGCCTTGGGCCTCTGTGGAGAGCAGAAAAGCCATCCCAATAATAAACACCCCGACAAGTGAAGCCGCTTAGTAAACGCACCCTAGGGAGGAATCGAACAGGGCAGGGCTGTTGAATGAACGCTCAAAACGTTTTACTAAACGTCAATTCCCGGGTCCAGGTGGCTTTTCCTCCCTTGACTCTGAGGGTGCACCTGGCCGGAGCGCGCTCCAGTCGGCGGTCAGCGAGGGTGGGAAGTGAGAAGGAGAAGGCCTTCTCGGAAGGCGGCGGGACTTCTCAGAAACCCTCGCGCCTTCTGAAAGGTTTTCCCGTCTTCGGGGAAGGCTTAGAGAACTTCTCAGAACGCCGGGGGACTTCTGAGACTTCTGAAAAGGCCCACCCCTTCTCACTTTCCCTCCTCTCTCGCTGCCGACTCCAGGAGTACACTCGTCGCGACGGATGGGTCCGCCTAGGAATCCTTGCGAGGACACGCTCCAGGACACTTCGTCAGCGGTCGAGTAGGGGATCGACTACAGAATTGCTTTGCCCCAGACTTGATTGTTCTTGTCGAGTCCACGGGCAATTCGTAGAGCTTCCGCAGATCTGCGAATGGTTGACGTATTTTCGTTGACGAGTCGACGTGAAAATAAATTCTGGGGCAAATCAATTCTATAGTCGATCCCCCAGTCGGAGAGGGCCGACTTGCGCGACGACAGCGACCGACCGACCGACGGACGACGGATCACGACGACGACAGCGCCTCCGCCCAACATCGCCCCCCCCCCCATGCCTCTCCTGGAGCGGCGGCGAGCGAGGGGGGGAAGCACGAAGGAGAAGGCCTTCTCAGCCGGGAGCCTTGAGATGGGGGTCAGTGCGAACGGGGTCAGCCAGAGCGCTGGACCTTCCAGGATCCTGCAAGGCCAGGGTCGCACTGACCCGGGCTTGGGTGCAGGATTTGGAGGGTGAAAGAGGGGGTCTGCAACAGGGGGGCTTCAATGGGGGTTGCATGGCCCATATATGCTCAATGTATCGCTAATGTATGTGATCGGGTACGATTGGCATCCAATGTTGGCGGTCATTGAGGGCCAGTCGTTCGTGCCCGCGCGTTGCCCGCGCGGGCACACGCGCCGTCCATCCATTATCGTTCATGCGTGCGGGCGTTCTTGCATATTGCGCGTGGGGCGGCCAAGTGGAGTGCAAGTGTCTTGATTGTGCGATTGATGATCGCGTATGTTCCCAAACGATGACTTCTCGACCCCCAAGACAGATTTGGAATGGGTCCCGCGTTTCTCCCCAAACGTGAATTCACATGTTCCTTCTTCCCACAATGTGAATTCACACTTTCCTTCTTCCCAAAATGTGAATTCACATTCTGGCCCCTTCAGAAAGAATCCTACACAAAATTCCAAAATGTAAGTTCACATGTTCCTTTTTTGAAAAATGTTAATTCACATTTTCCTTTTTCCCAAAATGTGAATTCACATTTTGCTTTTCCCCACGATGTGAATTCAAGATTTTGCCATGGCCTTCAAGATCCCCCAAACTGAGGCGCAGTGTTCCGCATGTCATATTGTCTGGGCAGATTTCGACACTCACCTGACCGTTTTCGTTTGTTCCAGCCTTTTCTTGTTGCGCCCTCAGCGCACATTGCCTTCGTCGCCTTTCCCGAGCCCCCCGCCATCTTGCTTCCTTTCCCCTCAAATCTCGCGCATGGGTGCAGGCGCGGGGCTTCAAGTGGTTTCCCCGCCGAAAACAGCAATCGAGGATGTATCGCCCATTCATGGCCCATAAAGACATCATTGCCAGGACCCTGCGCCCGACCCCCACTTTCACCCTCCGAAAGATTCTGCAAGATCTTGCAAGATCCTTCGCATTGACCCCGGCTTGGGTGCAGGATCTTGCAGGATTCTGCAAGGCCTGATTGACCCGGGTCTGGAGTGACCCGGGTCAGAATATTCCCGACTCAGAAGATTCGGAAGTCCCCCGGGCCCTTTGATGATTTTTCGAAACCTGCCCCGAAGGCGGAACAAGAACCTTTCAGAAGGCGCGAGGGTTTCTGAGAAGTCCCGCCGCCTTTTGAGAAGGCCTTCTTCTTCATCGCTACACAATATGAATACTATTCTCCTCTCTCCCCTGATGACTTTCAGAAGATGTTCGACACCCCTCCGCATACTTCCTGTTTGTACACACAAGCTTTAGGTTTGTTCTCATACTGCTGCTCCCGCTGAAACGCTGGCCTCGTCAGGCTTCCGCTCGTTCCGAATCGTGCTCCCACTGCAGTGCTGGCCTCATTTCCGCGATCCCGCTCGTTCCGAATCGTGCTCCCGCTGCAACGGAGGCCTCATTTCTGCGCTTCCGATCGTTTCGAAGTATGCTCCCGTTGCAGCGCTGGCGTCACTATTTCCAGTGCCGTGCCACGGCATACAATGCAATGCTATGTGGTGTTCCGCTGTGCGATGCAATGCCTTCAGCTGCAATGCTAGGATATGCAATGCTTGACTACGCAGTGCCACGCCATGCTATGCCATGCTACACTTTGATCGTCAACGCCATGTTATGCCATGTTCTGATCTATACCATTATTTGCGTTGCAATGCTTTATGGTGCAATGCTTCACTACGCAACGCCACGCCATGCTATGACATACTACGCTCTGCCAGGCCCTTATATAAGTCCTGCTACGCCGTGCTCTACGATGCATCGCGCAGCCTCGAGTGATCATTGCCCAGCTCGACATCCGACTGGTGAGTAGAGAGCAGATCTACGCCATGGGAAGGGATGGGAGGGAGGGGTAGAACGTCAGATATGATGCGAACGCGCCTAGCTTGTCACTTCCCCCCCTCGATCGCCGCCGACTGGAGCGCGCTCCGGCCAGGATCTCCAGACAGATCTGGCCAAGGCAACCTGGCGGCCCCCCCCCGAAGGCCCACAGAAGGCTCGGGAGGCCCCCAGGCTCGGCAGGTTCGTGTGGCGTCGGCGCGCGCAAAGCCTTTTGACGCGGCTTCGATCGTTCAACCTTGAACCGATCGCGGCCCCGATCGCTGAAGGTTCGATTACAGTCAAGACGGATAGTAAGGATGGGCACACTTCTCAAGGGCACCCTTGCATCCTTGCCTCCTCGGTCCATCCTTGGCCACTTTTGCTGGCCGCGACCCTCCAAAGTGGCCTTCCAAGGCCCTTGCATCCTTATCGTGCGTCCAACGGGTTGAAGTAGGAGTAGGAGTGACCCAATGTGTGTTGGAAGTCCGCCGCCAAAAGGTTCAAATTTCGGCGTCGAAGGCCCTTGCGACCTTACTGCCCGTCTTTGCTGCTATAGATTTCGACTGTGGCCCAGGGGCGGGCATTACCAGTATCGGGAGCGGCCAAGAAGGAAAAGTCCAAGAGGGGGGGGTGCAAATCATGACCGGCGGCATGTGCGCGGCCCAGCGGGGGGACCAGGGACGTAATGAAATAAGAAGAGGCGCCATGAAATCTGAGGAAATTCGCCGGCCCAACTGGCCAGAGGCGGGCTAAGATCTCCGGTAACTGGTAAACAGTATTTCTAGTTCGCGCGCGCGGGGCGGCCCCTGGGGGTCCCTGGATCAAAAGTACCCTGGGCGGAGCCCGGGCGGAGCCCGGGACACTCCCCCAGATCCTCCAGGATCGCCCCAAGAGGGCCCCAAGAGGCCCCCAACACAATCCAAGAGAGGTCCGAGACGCCCGAAGATCGCTCCAAGGCGCCAAAGATGGCCTCCAGACGGCCCAAGACGTCTCCAAGATGACCCAACAAGCCTCCAAGATGCCCTACGAGACCTCCAGGAGCACTCCCAAGAGGGACCCAAGAGACAAAAATCAATGTTTTTTTTTATCAAGTTTTGGACAGATTTGGGCGTTTCAACCTTTTCGGTTCCCCGACGCCCCTAAACGGCTCAAAAGACCTCCAAGATCGCCCCAAAAGGGCCCAAGAGGCCCTCAAAAGGGCCCCAAGACGGCCCAAGACGGCTCCAAGACGGCCCCAGAGGCCTCCAAGACGGCCCAAGAGGGCCCCAAGAACGCCCCCAACACGGTCCAAGAGAGGTCCGAGACGCCCGAAGATCGCTCCACGACGCCCAAGATGGCCTCCGGACGGCACAAGACGTCTCCAAGATGGCCCAAGAAGCCTCCAAGATGCCCCAAGAGGCCTCCAAGAGAACTCCCAAGAGGGCCCCAAGAGGCAAAAACCTGTGCGTTTCCTTTGGTGTTGGACAGATTTGGGCGTTTTAACCTTTTCGGTTCCCCGACGCCCCTAAACGGCTCAAGAGGCCTCCAAGATCGCCCCAAGAGGGCCCAAGAGGCCCCCAAGAGGGCCCCAAGACGGCCCAAGACGGCTCCAAGACGGCCCCAGAGGCCTCCAGGACGGCCCAAGAGGGCCCCAAGAACGCCCCCACCACTACACAGCTCCCGACGCCGCAGCTCCACACTGCAAACGACCACTCGGACAGGCGACCACGGTGCGACATTATGGGCCGGCGGAATGAACGAAGCGATTAAATAATATCATGGCCCCCGCCAAGATATCCACCCCCCCCTAGTCATCACCCCCCTCTTTGCCGCCCCCGACAGTATTCGCCCGAGAGCTTCGTAGGAGTTGAAGTAGGACTACGGGTCGACTGTACACATAGGAGCGACCCAAGGCTAGAGTCAGCGGCTAGAGAGGTTCTGGCGCGGGGCTATAGAGGCGCCCGTGGGGGCCCAACGCGACCGCGCAAGCGTGCACTGCCACACCGCACCAACGATCGGCGGGGCGCCACTGGAAAAAATTGAAGGGGCCCTGGGACACACAATAAATACACAAATAACAGAATTCCCCATATGTTATCACTTTTTGGGGGTTTTCGTCTTCCCCCCCACTTCCCAGAGTTTTGCATATATTCCAGAGAATCGACGATTAATTGTGTCTGTGTGTTTTATTCCCTTTTGAAAATTTGGCGCCAACAGGCAACCGCGAAATTCCTCCAATTGGATTCGAACGCCCCGAATGGCAGTTCGAAGGCGCCGCGAAAGCAAACGCTGCCGGGGGGCACCACGATAAAGTCTGGCACTGCCAGGCCGCATCGCGATGACGCCTGACCTGGTCCAGAGTCATGGCCCAAACCGGCCCCATCCGCGGACCTGGAATATGTCTGAATACACTTGAACGACTTGCAGTCGTCAAGGTCCACATTGGTTCACATGAAATATACAAACACATTGACACACATCCAAACATATTCCAAATTCCCAGAGAGATATTCAAACATACTCAAACCGGACGACTTGGGATATGGGCTGGGATTCGGGACTGGTCCTGGGGCGGAAACTCGGGGATCCTCTGACCCGGGTCATTCCAGACCCAGGTCAGTTTGGCCGTGCAAACTCTGGCAAGATCCTGCAAGATCCTGCGCCCAAGCCCAGGTCAACGCGAAGGATCCTGCACGATCCTGCAGGATCCTGCACCCAAGCCCAGGTCAATGCGAACCTGGCCCTGCAGGATCCTGCAAGATCGGGCGCTCTGGCTGACCCCCGTTTGCATTGAACCCCGTCTCAAGGCTCTCGAGAAGCCGCGCCGTCTGATCGACCTGCCCCCCTCGAAAAACTAATTGCACTCTATAGGGTGCGCCGCAGATGCGTTGCTGTCGATTGACCAGGGGGCCCGCTCCTGGCGCGCTCAAATGTCAGGAAGCAACTGCTGGGAGGTTTTCGTCGGAAGGACTGAGGATGATTAAGCCCCATTGGGGGGCTGTTACGCCGGCCTGGGCTTCGGATTAAGCAGGATTCTGCCAGATTGCAAGGCAATGTTTAATACATGGGGTGTTTAAACACATATTATTCTAAATACATGATAATTTATGAATCAATGTATGCATGAAGCGGAGCATGTATTAAAAACGGCACTGTAAGCGGGATCAACCGGAATTGAGCCGGATTAAGCGGGACTCAGCCGGATTAGTCCAGATTTCGGACCAGGGGAAAATCAAAATTCGATCTCCCAAGAGTTACATCCGAAACTTGGGGCCAGCACCACAAGTTACTCTGGGGAAGGGTCAGCCTTACGTGTAGCCGAAAGGTTGAATACCGTCGGCCCCAATTGAATTGATAACCGTGTACCTCGGTGCTTCCGCGTCGGAAAATTCGACCTTCCCTGAGATCCGACGTAGCGGAAAACTTGCAACATCGTACGAAATCACGCCCGGAGCCCTAGACCCCATCTTCCCGCTTCATTTTTCAAGCACGATCGATCTAGGACGGTGCCAGGGTCTGAATCTGGGCGAAAACGCCCGACTCGAAACATTCGAGACTCCAGGATTTCAGGGTTGAACGCCTTCGCTGGCGTCGCCGGCTCGCCAACGCCGCACGAACCTATCGTGCATGGAGAAAGACGTCATCAGCACAAGCGTTTTCGGAGGTGCGCGCGCATGTCTTTCGGTGGTGGACAAGCCTCCCTTTAGTAAACCTCCCCTTAGTGTAGTGGAAACGGCCCGGGACCGAAACCGACGGACCTGGACCCGCAAGAATGACGGCCGCGACGCCCTCTCGCGAACCGAAAACGGCCCATTCGCTAATCGACGGGTCAGGGTAGGAGGTCTGCCCAACCCCGAGTCTTGGAGCTGGGCGCACGGGCCCCTCCCTGGTGCGCGGATCGCGCCGGGGGCCGCGCCGGAGGCGGGTGCAGGGAGGCCCCAGCGGCCACCCGGCAAACCCGCGCGGAGCTCCGGAAGTCCATGTCACGGCTCGAGCTAAGCGGGAATCTCCTCACCCGGGTCCATCAGACCCAATTCAGCAGGAAACCACAAAGCTGCACTGCGGGAAGAAGAAACTGCAACGCAAGGCTTCGCAAACCTGGGTCAACCAATATGCGCGGCCGCCTCGCGGCCACGAGCGGCTCGCAAACCCGGGTCAGCCAGAGGGGTTCTTCGCAGGATCCTGCAGGGTCCGGTGCCCTGGCTGACCCCCGTTTGCATGGACCCCCGTCTCTTAAGCCCCCGAACTAAAAGGTGATTTTCGATTCCGTTGCGTGTCCGCCTTCCTTCGTGCAGACTTCGCTCTGCCTCGGCCGCGGAACGACAGCAGAACGAACACGGCGCACGACATCGCCCGGGCACCGTCGAGCTCGAGCCGCGGGCCCCCTCGTTCTCTGCTCTGCTCCTCGACCGAGGGCCTCCGAAGCCCGCCGACGGCGACGACGACGACAGGGACGAAGGGCGGCCGACGGGAGAGCCGCGGGGCCCCTCGTTCTGTGCTCTGCTCCTCGGCCGAGGGCCTCCGCGCCCGCGGACGGCGGCGGCGACGGCGACGACGGTGACGACGGGCGGCCGACGGGAGAGCCGCGGCGGCTCCTGTCGACGAGGTCGGGCCTGCGAGCGCGCTCGCCGCGGCCCTCGTAGCTGCCCAGCCCCTGCACACCGTGGGCGCCCGCCGGGGTCCGCAGGGCCCCCCCTCCTGCGGCTGCTTCCCGCGCAGGCGCCGGGCTCGCTCCTCCTCGCCGTGGGCCCCTCCCTCGTCGCTCCCCGAGCCCAGCCTTCGCCCTCCCTCCCCCTCCTGTCCCCTCGCGCTCCCCTTCCTCCCCCCAGCCCCTCCTGCCCCCTCCCTGCCTCCTCCTCTCCTGCCTCGTCCACACCCGAGCCCTGGATCCTCCTCCTCCTCCTCCTCCTCCTTGCCCTCCTCTTCTTCCTTCTCCTCCCTCCTTCCCCGCCTCTGACCTTCCAAGAGCAGGATGACGGGAATGGAGGATGGAGGCGGGAAGCGAAAATGAGGGATGTGTTGGCGGAAGAGGAACGTAAGGGGTGCTCCTTAGAGGAACACTGGCTGTGCAAACAGAAACTTTGGAGATTCGCGCGGACTTCTTGGATCGGCGCTGGACCGCCCCGCGCGCCAGGGGCAGGGCCAGAGGCGCCGCCATGGGGGGCCCAGCGCCGATCCAAGAGGTCCACGCGGATCGCCGGAAGTTCTGTTTTTGTAGTTTTTGATTTTCGAGAGGAGGGGGGCTGGACGACCTCCTATCCTTAGGTCGGGCATGTCCTCCTACAGGCGGATGTTGTACGAAGCATTAAACATACCCCAAACATATGACAAACAAAACAATGAAAACATAATCGAAACATTGTCCCCATATTCATTTGTAAAACTATGTGTGAATATTCCTCCTGTAGGGGGACACGCCTGACTTCCACAAGAAACCTAAGACACCTTCCACAAGAAACCCAGCCCTGAGACCCCAGGACATCCATTGATTTCTGGCGTGGGAACGTCACACTCTCCATGGCAAAACCATCGAAACCCAAGAAACCCAGGGCACCCTGGAGGCAAGCAGGGTGTTTCTGGGCATGGGTCTCCACTGTATCCCTCCCCGCCATCTAGAAGAAGGAACACCCACATACACATACACTTCTGGCGCTCCGCGCGGATTTCTGGGAGTCGCGCTGGACCCCTCTCCCCATCGCGCGGAGCGCGCCAGGGGCGGCGCCGGAGGCGCCGCCGGGGGGCCCAGACGCGGATCCAAGAAATCCGCGCGCAGCGCCAAAAATTTATGCTTATTTGGACGCCCGAAAGGAGTACGGACACAATGGGCACAATGCCCAACAGCAAATGTTGTCCCGAACCAGCAGCGGCCGCTGTTGGGCAGGCGGCCTCCTGTCTCGGATGGACACAGGCCGCGGCGGCGCGGACAGCGAGTCCTGTTCAAAATGAACTGGAACTGCTGTTGGGCACCGTACCCATTCTTTCCGTGCCCATCTCGTTCGTGCAGAGCTCATGCCATTGTTCGTTCCTCTGTGCGGAGGGATGCCCAGATCGTTCCCGCGGATCCAAGAAATCCGCGCGGAGCGCCAAAAGATTATGCTTATGTCATTGTTCGTTCTTCTATAGCTACCTACCAGACCACCCCAACCCAACCCGAAGACCCGAACTTGACCCGCACTTCGGGTTGGGGGGGGGTACGGGCCCCATGTGATTTTTCAACGTTCCCCGACCCTCCCCCCACTGGAAATAGAGGGCAAAGTGAGGCCTTCGGGTTGGGCTGGGGTGGCTTGGTAGGTGGTGACTCTATGCGGAGGGATGCCCAGATCGTTCCCCGCCATCTCCCCCGCGGCGCGACTCGCCCATCCGGCGGGCCTGCGGGCTGGTGGTGGCGTACAGCGGCCAGGCGCCGCCCTGCATCGAGGAGGCGCCCGTCGGGCGGCGAGCGGGCGGGGCCCGGTGCCGAGGCGGCTCGTCGCTGGCCGCATGGCTGCGAAGGAACGGGGCAAGGGGGAGCCCAGTAAGCTCGAGGGGGCGAGGGAGGAGGGCAGGGAGGAGGGGAGGAGAGGAGGAGAGAGGAAGGAGAAGGGAGGAGGGGAGAGGAGGAGAGGAGGAGAGGAGGTGGGAGGGCGGCAGGACATCAGTGGAGGGAGATAGAAGAAGAAACAATGACAACACATAAACTGTTTGCGCTCCGCACGGGTTTCTTGGATCTGTGATGGACACTCCTCCCTGGCGCGCGAAGCGCGCCAGGGGCGGCGCTGATGCAGCGCCGCCAGGGGGGCCAGCGCGGATCCAAGAAATCCGCGCGAAGCGCCAATCATATATGTTTATGATGTCGTTGTAGGGTTTTCCAAGAGGAGGCAGGGGGAGGCCTCCGGCGTTCTTCACCACTCATGGTGGCCTCGCCCTTGCCGCCGGATCTGCCTCGGGGTCCTGACCGGCGCCCGGTCCTGGGCAGGTCCTCAGCTGGGAGGACTCCTCCCCCTCCTCGTCCTCGTCCTCCTCCTCCTCCTCCTCCCTCCTACGCATTCTTCTCATCCCGATCCCCCCCCTGCCACACCCTTCTCCCTCTCCTCTCTCGTCGTCGTCGCCGTCGCCGTCGTCGTTGTCGTCGCCCTCCTACTCCTCCTCCTCCTCTTCCTCCTTCCCCTGCTCCCTCTCTACAAATCGCTCCCCCCTCCTCTTGACGCCTGGAAGGGGAGGAAGGCGGACGAGGCGGGGACGACAGCGGAGTAAGCCGAGGGGAGGCATGCTGGGATGAGAACGGGGCGGGGCTGAGGATGACCTGGACACTCGACGTCCTGAACTTTCCAATGCAAATCGGGCTGGGCGAAAGGGGGAGCTAGCAAGAGGGGGGGTTGAGAATCAGCTCACGTAGCCGATTTTCCTGGCACCTCCCGGCGCCGGGAGGCGTCCATGTATCGAGAAATGGGCCCGGCGGTGGGGCCGAAACAAGCTGCATGCAGCAGATTTCGTAACCCCCCCTTCCCCTATCCCACCCTTTCGTTCGGCCCGACCCTCTGTTCAAGGCAGGCCTTTTTCACCCCGGGCCCCGGCTCTGAACGCTCCTGGGGCCCAAAGGGGACCTTGGAGGCCGAAGATGGTGAACAGCCTCCGCCGTGATTGCTTCAAGACGTCGATGTCGGGGGGTAGGAGGGTGCTGAGGTGGAGGCGACGGCTTCGATTCGGCCGGGAAGGCCTGGGTCATGTAGGTCAGTCCGAGGCAGACCTCGGACTGGTGGCTGAACCAGATCTGGCCCCGCCCGCCCTTTCCGTGCGCGCTTCCTCGCCGTCGGCGGCGTCGTCAATCGCGCTCTACCTCTTCCTCCTCCATCCCGTCCTCCTCTCCACCACCTCCTCCTCCTCCTCCTCCTTTTTGTTTTTGGGGTGGTCTCTCTCTCTATATATATATATACACGTGTGGTCCTCGTTCCATCCTCTTCCATGTTTCCCTTATCTTCCTCCTCCTCCTCATCTTCCATCACCCTCCTTCCTCCGCCTCCTCCACCATTTCACAGTGTGCATCCTACTCTCCCCATCCCGGAGACGTGCCGAGAATGGGCGCCCCCCTCCACGTATGGTTTTTAGCCACAGGATTGGCCGCGACCTGGTGTTTATCAGATATTTGTTTGCTCCATCCGAGCGCTCTCGGCCCTTCCATGTTCATTTGGAAGAGATGGAGAGGAGCGCCACCCCAAAATCACATGCCACCACTCTGCGAATCAACTGGCCCCAAAGTAAACCAAACTCTGAACGCCAGACGAGCCGACCCGCAATAGGCGAGCACGTGTCATCCACGGCCTCAAAGAGGAGGCGGGCGAGCAGATTGGCACGGGGAGGAAAGAGCAAGGATATTATAAACACGAACACATGGAGGCCACAACAACACCTCGAAGGTCCTCGCCAACCGAATCCAACGAGTCTGGACACCCCAACAACCCAATGCGTGCTTTCAGATCGTCGCACGAATAGGAAACGTAGTGGCCCTATATATGAACAGATGCATTGGGCAATGACCGCAAATCACAATGTAAAGAACAGCGACAAAAGAGAGGAGACGACGAGACAAACCACCTAGCCGCCGTCACGCGGCGGAGCGCAGACGCGCGAAAGAACACGGATCGCCTTGCCATAGTCGCGGGCAACATCCCTCACATATGTAGGGAAGGCCTCGCCGCACTCACAAGAAGGCATGGCGCCATGCCGAGGAAGAGGAGGAGGAGGAGGAGAAGTAGAATAGGAGGAGGAGGACGAGGACGAGGACGAGGACGAGGACGAGGACGAGGAGGAGGAGGAGGAGGAGGAGGAGGAGGAGGAGGAGGAGGA
>CAUYUJ010015632.1:0-88127 GCA_963575745.1 Prorocentrum cordatum
GAGGAGGAGGAGGCGGAGGCGGAGGAGGAGGAGGAGGAGGAGGAGGAGGAGGAGGACGAGGACGAGGAGCAGGAGCAGGAGCAGGAGCAGGAGCAGGAGCAGGAGGAGGAGGAGGAGGAGGAGGAGGAGGAGGAGGAGGAGGAGGAGCAGGAGAACGAGGGGGAGGAGGACGAGGAAGAGGTGTGCCTGTGTGCAGGAGGGGAAGAAGGACACGGACACAAATGAGCGTCGGTTCTCGGGAAAGGATGGGAGAGCATTGGAGGTGGATGGGGCAGACGAGCATCCAGAAAACCTGAAAACAGATCGGGAATCCTGGGCTCTGTGATTGTTTATTTGTCTGTCCCTGAGCCCCCTGCAAGAGTTCGCGCGGCTGGGCTCCAAAAGCGTGCCTCCTCTGGGGGAAACGTGAGTCTCGAGTTCGCCTGGGCTGGGGTGTGCCGACAATGTCTGCAGAGTTTCTTTCCTGGGCTTTGAGGGTCCAGGTTTCGTGGGAGGCAGCATCGCCAGACATCACGCCCAGGGCCCGGGACCCCATCTCTCTGCGCCATTTCTCGAGCAGAATCGACCTGTGAAGGTCCTGGGCCACGCATCTGGGCGGCAGCGCCTGGCCTAAACTGGCCGAGACGCCAGGATCTCGGGGCGAATGCTGCGCAGAAGCACAGCGCTGGTCCCGCAGAGAGCCCAGCTCTCGTGGGATGCCTGTGCAGTGCCGTTTTTCATACATGCTCCGCGTGCGGATCATGTATTAAAAATGCAGGGATTTAGTTTTAAAAACACCGATGAGTTCATGCATGCATTTATTCATACACTACTCATGTATGAAAAATCCGATATTTTTTTTCAAACATCCTATGTATAATTATCCAGGCGAAGGACCCAACCATACGCAAGTGTGAAAACCGCAGGGCAGGTGGGACGAAGCAAGGGGAATTCCTCATGGGGCCACGAACCGTGTGAGGGGTGCACCAAACTGGCGCGGGGCCGCCATGCGAACCCTGCCACTGGGGCCTTCGGTGGAGCTCCCTATGGGGCCACGAACCGCGTGAGGGGTGCGCCAAAATGGTGCAGGGCCGCCATGCGAACCCTGCCACTGGGGCCTTCGGTGGAGCTCCCTATGGGGCCACGAACCGTGTGAGGGGTGCACCAAACTGGCGCGGGGCCGCCATGCGAACCCTGCCACTGGGGCGTTCGGTGGAAAAAAAACAAAAACAAAACTCCCTCCATGGGGCCACGAAAACTGTTGTGAGGTGTGCCCCAAAAATGGTTGCGGGGCCGCCATGAGAACCTGCCACTTGGGCTTCGGTGGGGCAAACTCCCTAGGGGCAACTAACCGTGGTGAGGGGGACCCCCAAAATGGCTCGGGGGCTCGCCATGCGAACCCTGCCACTGGGGACTCGGTGGAGCCCCTATGGCCACAAAACCGTGCGAGGGTGCGTGCGCCAAAAATGGCTCGGGCCGCCATGCGAACCCTGCCACTGTGGCGTTCGGTGGAGTCCCATATCTTCGGTGGAGCTCCCCATGGGGCCACGAACCGTGTGAGGGGTGCACCAAACTGGCGCGGGGCCGCCATGCGAACCCTGCTTCTGGGGCCTTCGGTGGAGCCCCCTATGGGGCCAAGAACCGTGCGAGGGGTGCGCCAAAATGGCGCGGGGCCGCCATGCAGACCCTGCCACTAGGGCCTTTCGGTGGAGCTCCCCATGGGGCCACGAGCCGTGTGAGGGGTGCACCAAACTGGCGCGCGGCCGCCATGCGAACCCTGCCACTGGGGCGTTCGGTGGAACCCCATATGGGGCCACGAACCGTGTGAGGGGTGCGCCAAAATAGTGCGGGGCCGCCATGCGAACCCTGCCACCGGGGCCTTTCGGTGCAGCTCCCTATGGGGCTACGAACCGTGTGAGGGGATCGCCAAAACGCGGGGCCGCCATGCGAACCCTGCCACTGGGGCGTTCGATGGAGCTCCCTATGGGGCCACGGAGCGCTGTACTGGGTGGGTGAAACGCAGGGAGGAGGGAGGAGGGGGAGGAGGAGGGGGCAGCGGGAGGAGACGCGGGGCACCGTCTCTTCAAAACGAGGACCCAACACCACAGGATGGTTGGGAAAAACTGCCCTGTAGTGGTTGTTCGCGTCAAATTTCAGCCTGGGTCTCGCCGTTTTCCTGACAGTCCCGTCCGCGCCGAACCCAGGTCGCACATTTCCGCGATCCTCTGTCGGGAGCCAGCTGGAGGGCTGAGGTGGCCCAGCAGTGGTCCCAGCCAGCAGGAAGGGTGGAGAGTTGAGCCTCCTCGCCGCCACGGCTGGACGCGGCTCGGCAAACTCGTCAGTTTCGACCCTGGGAGGTGTCGGGGGACCGATTCTGAGCGGACTTGCCTTCGCCCCTCCGGCCGATTTTTTCAGGGCCCGTCCAGCGCAGATTCCGCGGCCGCTTCCAACTCCCCTGTCGACGGGGACGGAGATCGGAGTGGCGAATTGTGGGTGGGGTGGACGGGGAGGCGAGGGGGATACGAGGAGGAAGAGTAGGAGGAGGGGGAGCAGGAGGAGGAGGAGGAGGGAGGATGAAGAGGAGGAAAAGATATTCAATGTGCTGCCCACGCGGTCCGAATTCACCCTTGGAAAGGTAAGTGTAGGGAGTGACGGTATCGGTATCTTTGTACCTCCCCAAGAAAGGGGCAAGCTGATTGCGTTCGCGCTACATGTGAGATCACACCTATCCCTCCGGCCACTTCGTTGTGAAGCGCGGCAAGCGCTACAGCGGGAACGCCAGCTTTGTTTCTGCAGCAGTGCACCCAGCGTTGCGGTGAGAGCGTCGTTTTATCGGGTGGAGAATGATTGCAAGTTCTGAAGCTTGGCAAGCGCTTCAGCGGGAACATCGTTTTTTTCAGATGCCGGAATACGGTCAGCACCGCCGCGAGAGCGTCATTTCGTTGGATGGATGCTCCCGTGGAAACTAATACATGTGACCAGCGCTGCAGCCAGTTCATATTGTCGGAAGGACCGAAAACGGTCCAATCGGAACAGTGTCATGTCGAAGATCACCTTTGGGCAGTCCTGCGTGTGAGAACCATATGCAGGATAGGCGGGAGAAAGCAAGCAGGGTATCAATGGAGGGAGGGGAGAAGTATTCACATGGAGCAGTCGATCGTGTGGGAAGGGCGAGGTCAGAGGAGGAAGATCTGATTACCGACACCGCTGCCCATCCCTCGTTGCCACGGCTGGATCTGCATCGAAGCCCTGGCCAGAACTCGCCTCGGGAGACCCCCAGATCCGACGTTGCGAACAACAACTCAGGAGGAGGTGGAGGAGGAGGAGGAGGAGGAGGAGGAGGAGGGGGAGGAGGAGAAGGAGGAGGAGGAGGAGGAGGAGGAGGAGGAGGAGCAGGTTTGTGATTGAAGGGGGAGGAGGACGAAAAGGACATGGACGAAGAACAAGCTGTGAATGATAAGGGGATGAGGGTGAGGAAGTATGGTGGTTGCCCGATGTCTGTGGCCATTCTGGCTCGGGCGTTCGGCCAATTGTGAACAACGGTTGGGCGCGGATGCTGGCCCTTGGGCCGTGCGCCCTCGACGCCACCAGGCGGCGGGTCAGCGATGCCCTGCATGGCTATGGGCTCGTTGGCCCACGTCTGGCACTGCACGGAGCGAACACGAGTTTGAGGGGACGCTCGTGCAGGTGGCGGCGGCGATTCTCCAGCGTGGAGGATGCGCCGGCCCCGCTGGCCAAGTGGCTGCGGTCGCTCCACCGTCGCCCTGGGCAAGCCATGCTTGAGGATGCGATGATGGGCCTCCTGGTCGTGAGTGTGCAGGAGCGGCCGCAGGCCGTCCCCCCGCCAGGGGCCCGCGCGCTGGTGGCAGGAGCCCGTCACGCGCGGGAGCGTCACGCCGCCGCCGAGGAGGGTCGCGGAGGGCCCGAGGCCCGAAAACGGGCTCGCTGTAGGCCTCGCTTGATCAAGCTGCTCGGCGAGATGGAGGCGCCCTCGCTGGAGGTGGCGTGGTCCTGCATGGATCCAGAACGGGCGATGGGCGGCATCGCGGGTCGCGCGCGCCTCAACGCAGTGAGGTCGACCGTGTGGGCAGGCGAGGCTATGCGCCTATGGCTCCTGCGTGCGCACGGCGTCCCGTCGCCGAAAATGGTCTGCACTTAATTGGCTGCGTGCATGCCAGAGCTGCGGGGCCCTGCCTGCCGACGGTGCCCAACCAGGCCCTTCGCCCGCTGACCTGGACCGAGCGGGTGGCAGGCCTCGACCCGAGCGTAGTCTCTTTATTCGGCCTGAGGTCCAGCAGGTCGTCGCGAACACGGAGATGCACTTCAGGGCTGGCATAGGGCCGGCGATGAGGGCAGCCCGTGTCGCCAGTGCGTTCATGGGGGCCCTGGGAGCAGCTGGTCGCGGACCAGGGAATTGCGAAAAGCTTGCGCGGAGTACCGTGGCTGCGATACGTCGACCACGGCTGTCTTCTGTCTCGCCTTCGTGGACGGAGCTCTGACGGCCAAGCGCTGTCGTGCGAAGACCAGCGGCGTTGGGCACATGATGCAGGAGCTGCTGATGGCGGTGTCCCGCGAGTGCTATGAGCGGGACCTGGCGTGTATAGAGACGGGCTTCACGTTGTGGCAGGAGACTGCGGACTTCGAGATGGCCTCATTCTTGCCTCGGTGCGACGGTGCCGGCCTGGAAGTGGTCCGGATGCCCGCTGGGTGCCGGGCCAGGAGGTGCTCTTGGGGATGCTGGCGCCAGCCTCGGCTGGAGGTTGCGGAAGCCTTCGTGCGTGAATAGGTCGTTGGCTTTTGGACGGGGCTTTCAGAGCGAGCGACACTCCCGCCGGCCTCGGCGACGATGCGGATCTCGAAGGGCGACCGAGATTACCGGGGCAGGTGGTCGCCAGGAGGCGTGGACACCCAAGCGAGGACGTGCCGCGCAGTCGTCTCCACGCTTTTGCTGCAGTTCGCAGGTGTGCTGCGCCCAAGCGAGGCGTGAACGGACCTTGCTTGACGAGGCAGCGTCCATTTCAGACTTGGCGATCTGGTTGACCGCGAGGCAGATTCTCACAGCGTTGGGGGCGACGGACGTAGCGACGCGGACCTAAGAGGGCCTCCGCCATGCCGCAGGATGGGCTCTTGCGGCGCGGCAGCCAGCGTCGCCGCCAGCGAGGGCGATGGCGACGTCAGAGGCCGCCGTCGAGGGCGAAGAGGAGGAGCCCGCCCCACCGACAGAGATCGCCAGCCGCGATAGCGTTCTGGACGAAGGCAAGTGGGGGAACGCCCAGTTCGGGGACGGAAAGCAGCAGCCCCCGCCCGAGGGCGCGGGCCTCGAGCAGACCCTGGCAGGCACCTCGTCGCGCACATGAAGACGCGCAAGGTAGCTGGGCTGGGCGTCCCACAGGTCGCCGCTGGACTCGGTCTACTTCGACGAGCTCCCAGATCCAGCCGAGTATGACATGGTCTCGCGTCACGCCGCGGACCAGGCGGCAGTGGCTGCCTCCGAGCGCGGGGGCGAGGGCACGGTGAGCTCGTCGAGCTCCGCGAGCTCCGGAGGGCCCGACCAGGTGGGCCAGCGGGAAGCAGCCCGATGAGGGGAGCGCCAGCAGCGGCGGGGCTCTATTCGACCCTTCGGGACGGGAGCTGCGTTGGCGCGCTGACGGGAGAGTCGGGGTTGTCGCTGAGGATGGCGCCTGCGGCGGCGAGGTTCCGCGCGACCCTCTGGGGAGGCCGCGCCCTCGCGCCGGCGTGCGAGCTGAGAGGTAAGCCGCAGAGGAGGCGCCGGTAGTGGCAGGGCTCCACGCGACCCTTCGGGGCGGGGAACGCGCCCGCGCATTGGCAGGTGCGTCGGCCGCTGCGCGGCCCCAGGAGTGGCCGGGGCAGGCGGCCGCCCGCTGCCTGCGCTGGGCACGGATCGATGGGGTCGACGGAAAACTTATCGGCGCGCCCTACGGGTCGCCCCGAATCCGCGTCGACCTGTGGGCCCCCCGCAGCGAATGCCCGCCCTGTCCGCGGCCTCCCCTCCGCCCCGCTGCGTGCGGGGGGGGCGAGGGCGGGGGGGGGCCCTCGCGCCGGGGTGGGTCCTATGGGGGGCGGGGAGGCTTCCGGGCCGCGCGGCGCGTTGTCGCGCGATCCAGAATCATGTCTGTTCGAGCCGCGTCCCCTGGTCAGGGCCGAGGCCCGCCTGGTCCCCCGCGGCCCGCCCTCCGCGTTGCCGGCGCGACCCGCGTTCGAGGAGCGGCTCGGCAGTGCGCCGCTGCGGGGCCTCGCAGAGGAAGAGAAGGCGCGCGCGCTCGCCTTGCCGAGCGCAGGCTTGTGCTTCCTCCTAGCGAAGGAGGGCGCGCGTCTCGGCGCGCAGGCGCAGCTGTATTTCTGCGGCGCGATGAGCCTGGTCAAGTTCTCGCTCTTTTGATGTCGGGCGACGATGTCAGGGCTTTCGCCAGAGAGCGGCTCAGCATCGACGCAGAGACTCGCCTCGAGCAGCGCGCGCGCGGCAGGCGGCGCGCGCGAGGATCGAGCAGCAGCCGATGATGGGGGCGAGTGCGAGGCCCGTCAGGTGATCGAGCCGCCGAGCGTCACCGACCGCAAGGCGGCGGGGCTGGCCTTCGAGAAGGCGCGCTGGGAGCTCCAGGAGGGCCAGGTGCTGACCGGATCAGGCAGACGGAGATGGAGCGTGGCGACGACCGAGCCGAGGCTCGCGCCGCGGTCTACTTAACCGAGGAAGACGAGAATCCCCGGCCCCCCAACCCCAGTGCGGTCCAGCTCAGGGGCGATGCAACTCGAGGCTGTGCGCTCGCAGGGCCTGGAGGCGCTGCGGAAGCGCATCGGGGTGATGAACGCCCGGGTCCCCGCGCTCGGCCAGTGCCGCACCGACAGGCAGGAGTTGGAATGCAGCCCGCTGCAGGTCCACGCGCACTTGAACTATTTGTTCGGGGATCACGTCTGGGGCCTCATGGCGAGGAACGCGCAGGGCGATGTGGTCGCGCGCCCGCCGTGGGCTCAGGCGCTGCAGTGCGAGCACTGCATCCGCCAGAATGACCGACAGCTGGAGCAGCGGGGCCGCTTGCCGTTTCGCGCGGCGCTTCTGCGGGCGATCGACGATTTCGTGGTCAAGGAGCGCTGCTTAACGACGCCGCGGGCCATCGCCAGCCTGGCGGCGCGCTGGCAACCTGTGACGCCGCGGCAGTCGCAGCCGCGTCGGCAGCCGTCGCTCCGCGACCGTCCGCCGAAGAAGGCGCGCCGGGGCGGCGCGGGCAGAGTTGCAAGCCGCCGCGGCGCGCACTTGGACGGAAGGAGCGCCGCCAGCCCCTTCCAGACGGGCGCCGGACGGAAGGGGCATCTGCTTCATGCGCAACTCCAAGGTGGCCAGGTGCGACCCGCAGAAGTGCCGCCCCTTCCACATGTGCTCTCTCTCTGCTTCGCACAGGGCCACCCGCGGTGCGAGCGCGGGGGGGCCGCCCGCGGGGCCAACGCGCGGGGCGAGGCCTTCTCGAGGCCTCCCGCGGGCGGCTCCGACGCCGCTCAAGGGCTCCCCGAAAGGCAGGGGCGGCCGCGGCGATCGGCGCTAATGCCAGGGCGACGACGGCCCGACGGCGGCGGCGCGGGGCCAGGGGGGGGCGCGCCCCCCGCTGCCGCTGCTGGCAGACACCGGCCCAGTGGTCCTGCGCAGCATCGGCCCCTTCGGCGCGGGGGGGCCCGTCGTGCCAGGGAAGCCCGCGCCCCCCGCGGCGCATAGCAAGCCGCCTCCACCGCGCGAGCCGCGGCGGAGCTCCGCGCGACCCTTCGGCGCGGGGGCCTCGCCCGCGAGGTCGCGCTGACGGGCGCCCCCGAGGTCCGAGGGCGAGAGGCGTCGCCTTGCGCCCGGACGGCGGAGGGCGCCGACGGCGGAGAGACGAGCAGGGGGGCGCCGATGCTTGCCAGGAGCTGGGCTGCAGGCCGCTGGGTGCGCATCGGGCCGGAGGTGCTTTATCTCTTCGCGCGGCAGAAGCGTCGGGCGGACGTCGCAGCCTTCGCGCGCCGCCTCGGTTTCCCCGCGCACGTGGACGACGTGAACCTGCCCAGGTCAGACAACGCCGGCCATTCCAACGCTGCGCTGCAGGGCGACTACCTTAGGCGGCTGGCAGCCGGCGAGTGGGGCGTGACCGTCACCTCGCCGCCCTGCAATCCCTAGTCGCGGGTAGTGTTGAAGAGCCGCTTATGTCCGAGCCCTCTGCGATCAGCTCAGTGCCCTTGGGGTTCCACGAGGCGGTCAGAGGGGTCCTCGAGGGCTGGCCCGGGGCCCCAGGGCGGGCGGGCCGCGGCGACTGCGTCGTGGCGGGGCGCCCGATCCGCCTCTGCGTGCCGGCCGCAATCCCGCGCGAAGCAGGGGGCCCGGAAGCGGGCCTGATGAAGGATTTGGAGAGCGGTTGCAGCGGGAATCTTGCGCGGGAAGGAAACGTTCTTCGCTTTAGAATTAGCCAGCCACAGCAACGCGGAGGTCCGCGTTGATTGGCTTCGGGAACACCTGACGCACGAGGTGAAGTCGGGCAGGGTGGTCGCGGTGTCCAAGGGGCAGCTGCGCACTTGCTTCCACGTCAACTGCGTCGCGTCAGCGTTGGCGGCATTGGATGGCGCGAGCGGCAAGAAGCGACTCGTGCTCGACGGCGCGCGCGAGGTCGCAGTGAATTTGGCGCGGTGCTGCGGGTGATCTTCTGTTGCGCGGCAGCGGCTGGCCCGTGGGCCAGCTCGCCCACGCCGACGACCTGGGTGCGATCGGCTCTGGCGGCTCTGGGCGCAGTGGGAGACATGCCGCCCTTTTCACGGTCATCCTCCCCGGCGTCTTCGGCTTTCCGTCGTGGGGGTCCGAGGCGCGGGGCGATCTCGGATTGGGCTGGATTGGTCGCCGCTGCGACTGCGTCGCCTGCGCCGCGGGCCTCTCGGTTTCGGAGGAAAAGTGGGCGGCGGACTCATTCGCGTCGAGCGTCGGACGCGCTGCCGTCGACGCGAGCGAGATGGCGTCGGGCGTGGGGCGCCTGGGCTGCCCAGCGATGGCCCTCGTTCGTGAGAAGCCGCCTCTGGGGTCAGCGTGCGCTTGGCCCGCCGGCGCGGCGAAGAGAGGCAGGAAACGGGTCTCCCCGCCCTGGGCGGCCAGGCTCGCGCCAACGTGGATCGGCGAGCGGCTGGCAGAAGGGCAGAGGCGGGGGGTCCCTGTCAAATTCGAGACGGAGGGCGCCCGGCACTTCCGCTCGGGCGCGAAGGCAAAGGCAGGGCGCCACTGGGCGGTGGCCGGGAGGCTCCCGGCGGCAGTGCCCGATGGGGCCCGCTGGCGCGCGCTGGGGGTGAACAAGACCTTGCCCCCGTTGGCGTGGGCCGAGGCAAACGACCCGAATGGGGCCATCGCCGCGCCGGAGCTCCGCGGCGCACCCCCCCCGCGCGCAGCTTTTCTCGAGGCCCTGGAAGCTCTGTCAGAGGGCGAGCTTCAAGTTGGCGGGGCCGACGGACAATCTGGGGGGCGCCTGCGCGGCCGCCCAGAGCCGCGCCGACCGCGCGGCATTTGATGGCCCTCCTCATCGAGGTATGGAAGGAACTGCGGTCGCGCAAGATTGCGCTGAGTTTGGATTGACTCCCAGATATCCTCAGCAACGCGAAGATGGCGGACTTCGACGAGTCCCTCAGGGCCCCTCAGGATCCACGTGGCGCCCGCGGACCTGAAGCGGCACGTGCTCGACGAGATGGCGCGGGCTTCTCAGGAGCTCTTGGGCGCGAGCGCGGAGGAGAGGGCAGCCGCCTCGGGGGGGGCGACCGCGCCCAGAGGTGGCCGCGGGCGCCGCGGGCGACGTATGCGACCGGGGCTGTGGCGGCTGCTCCGCCCGGGCACGTCTCAGATTGCGTCGCGCTTTGGAGCCGTCTCGTGGCGAGCGCGGCAGCGTCGGGACCCCGCGCTGCCCCTTAGGGCGCGGGCCCGACCGCGTGATAGTCTTGGCTTCGAGGCCACGCCCGCGCGACTCTCTGCGCGCGCGCGGCGCGGCAGGGGTGGAGGCGGTGGTGCCGTGGGAATCGGAAGGAAAGGAGCGAGGTGAGGTGGGCCTTTTCCCTTGGCCAAGGCGTCCTCCGCTCGTGTGCCCTGGCCGCTCGCCTGGCGCGGGCGGCCCTTTTTTGTTGTGTGTGTGTGTTGTGAATGTGTGTGTGTGTGTGTTGTGTGTGTGTGTGTTGTGTGTGCGTGTGTGTTGTGTGTGTTGTGTGTGTGTGTGTTGTGTGTGGTGTGTGTGTTGTGGGTGGTGTGTGTGTGTTGTGTATGTGTGTGTTGTATGCTGTGTGTGTTGTGTGTGTGTGTTGTGTGTGTGTTGTGTGTGTGTTGTGTGTGTGTTGTGTGTGTGTTGTGTGTGTGTTGTGTGTGTGTGTGTGTCGTTGTGTGTGTGTGTTGTGTGTTGTGTGTGTGTTGGGTTTGTTGTGTTTTGTGTGTGTTGTGTGGTTGTGTGTGTGTGTTGTTTGTGTGTGTTTGTGTGTGGATGATCGTGTTTGTGGCGGTTGTGTGTGTGTGTGTTAGTGTCGTGTGCTTGTGTGGTTGTGTGTGGTGCTGTGTGTTGTGGCGTGTGTGTGGCTGTCGTGTTGTGTGTGGGTGTTTCGTTGTTTGGTGTGTGGTGTGTTGTGTCGTGGTGTGCGGGGTGTGTTGTGCGTTGTGTTTGTGTGTTGTGTGTGGGTTGTGTGTGTTGTGTGTGTGTGTTTGTGTGTGTTTGTGTGTGTTGTGTGCGTGTTGTGTGTGTGGGTGTGTTGTGTGTGTGTGTGTGTGTGTGTGGTGGGTGTTGTGTGTGGTGTGGTGTGTGTGGTGTGTGTTGTGTGTGTGTTGTGTGTGTGTGTTGTGTGTGTTGTGTGTGTGTGTTGTGTGTTGTGTGGGGTGTTGTGTGTATTTTGTGTGTGTTGTGTGTTTGTGTTGTGTTGTGCTGTGCTGTTTGTGTGGGGTGTGTGTGCTGTGTTGTGTTGTGTGTTGTTGTTGTTGTCTCTTGTGTGTGGTTGCGTGTGTGTGTGTGTTTGTTTTGATATGTGTGTGTTGTGTGTGTTGTGTGTGTGTGTGTGTTGTGTGTGTTGTGGGGGTTGTGTGGTGTTGTGTGGTTGTGGTTGTTTTGTGTGTTGTGTGTGTGTTGTTGTGTGTTGTGAATGTGTTGTGTGTGTGAAGGTTGTGTTTGTTGTGTTTTGTGGTGTTGGTGTGAATGTGGTGTGTGTGTGTGGTTGTGCGTGTGTGTGCGTGTGTGTGTGTGGGGGGGGGGGGGGGGCAAAAGGGGGTGACGGGGGGGGGGGGCTTCCTGCTTCTGCCGTCGGGAAAAGGGGGTTTGGTTGGGGGGGTGTTGTTGGTTCCATAGTGTGGGGGAAAATTCGGCTTCCAACGCTGGCAGAGTCCGGTAGTGGGTGCCCCGGGATCCGCCTCTTCACCTCCTGGGCTCCTCTCTCTCCTGGTGTCCCACTCCCATCGCTGAAAAAACAGGGGCAACAATTGTTCCTGGGAGAGGCAGGGGCCCTGCGCCAGGGCCGCCGGGCCCGCCACCTTGTAAAATGCGCATCTCCGTCATCTCCTGCCCCTCTTTTACCGCCGTCGCTCCGCTATTTGGGATCATCGAGGATCTGCCCCCGTGTGCCATCGGGTACTTAAGTGTATACTCCTCTGTTGCCCAACGTTTGTGGCCATTTGTGGCCAGGCGTTCGGCCGATTTTGAACGACCCACCCACAACCCTGGGGCATGAAGTTCCTTGGAGTGACAGGGGCCCTGCGCCTGGGCCCACTGATCCGCCACCTGGTAAAGGAGGCATATCCGTCATCTCTTTGCCCTGGTGAACCGCCATCGCGCCGCTATCTGGGATTATCGAGGACACGAGGGTTTGTATGGACAGCTTGTCCCATGCGAGTTCGTGCCAACTTCGATGGGGGAGGGAGGGAGAGAACGGCATCGCCAAAACCGTCCCAGACGCCATGGCCACCTGCCTCTTTCCGCGCAGCAGTTTTCATTCAGCCTTTTCGGGGGCGCCGTGGGCGTTTCTCCCCCTTCTCTCTTCGAAAGGGAGGGTTTTTGGGGGGGGGCGAGCGCCGCGCACGTGCGCCAAGCCTGGCCGGGCCCAGGCATGAACACGGTTCGTGTGCCGTTTTCCTCCGCATGGGCAGTGGCCGAGGGCGTCCATGCACATGCCGTGGGCCCAGGGCTGGTCTGGCCGGGCTCGCTGCCCGATGTCCTCGAGGAGGGCCAGTTGAGACAGCGGTCGTTGGCATTCCGGGGGGCCGCTGGTCGTTGCCGCCACGGCCGGGCGCAGCTCGGGGCGTCTGGTGCGGTTGGGACCCTCCCGGATCGGTTCTGAGGTGCCGCTGTGTCAGCACGCCGTGCTCCGGAAGGTGGCGTCAGCGCCCCCCCCCCCCCTGTCAGGGCGCCAGATCCACGTGCGCCTGCAGGCGACGAGCAGTCATCTTCTGAGCCTGCCGCCGCGCATTTCCGCAGAGCCTCCTCCTCCCTCCTCCTCCTCCTCCTCCTCCTTCCTTCCTCCTCCTCCTCCTCCTCCTCCTCCTCGGGCGGCGGTTCGTCTTTTAAGGGGGGGCATAGGGGTGCACAGGTCTTGTCCGATTCCAGTTTTTATTTTTTCTTTCGTGGGGCTTGTACCGTCTGCCCGTAGCAGGAGGCTGGAGGATGCGGCCAGCCTGAGCGAGAGCTCGCCTGTGTCAGGAGGGCAAACACACAGACACAAGTAATCGGCGACTTCCAGAAGCATGTAGGAAAATATAGGAAGTGTGGGGGGAGGGAAGACGAACACCCGCACACACACATATGTATGGATGTCTGTCTGTCTGTCTGTATGTATGTATGCATGCATGCATGCATGTATGTATGTAAATATGTATGCATGTATGTATGTATGTGTGTATGTTTGTATGTGTGTATGTGTGTATGTGTGTATGGGTGTATGCATGCATGCACGCAGACATGCATGCATGCATGTATGCATGTATGCATGTATGCATGCATGCATGTATGCATACATGCATGTATGCATGTATGCATGTATGCATGTATGCATGTATGCGTGTATGCGGGTATGCATGTATGCAGGTGTGCCGGTATGCAGGTATGCAGATATGCAGGTATGCAGGTATGCATGTATGCATGCATGTATGTATGTATGTATGCATGAATGTATGCATGTGTGTATGTATGTCTGCATGCATGTGTGTATGTATGTATGTATGTATGTATGTATGTATGTACGTACGTACGTACGTACGTACGTACGTATGTATGTATGTATGTATGTATGTATGCATGCATGCATGCATGTATGTATGTACGTATGTATGCATGTATGTATGTATGTATGTGTGTATGTATGTAGGTATGTATGTATGCATGCATGCATGCATGCATGCATGTATGTATGTATGTATGTATGCATGCATGTATGTATGTATGTATGTATGTGTGTATGTTTGTATGTATATACATATATATATATATGTATATGTGAATATATCGGGAATCCTTGAGATTGTGTTTATGTATTTATGTCTCCCTGGGCCCTTCTACTGTGGCAAGATGTCTTTCCAGCCCTCGGCCCTTCTGTGGCCAGGCGTGCCAGGCTTCCGACGTTCCCACACCAATAACCGATGCACGTCCTGGGGTCTCAGGGTTGGGTTTCTTGTGGAAGGTTTCTTGTGGATTGGCCTCCACTGTACTTCCGGCTTCCTGGTAGTTTGGGGGCATGTGGGATCAGACCTGGCGTGATAGCTTTCGGGGGCCCCCAAGCGGTGTGGTGATCACACCGTGGGGTGAGTCCGTGGGGATTCGGGGGGTGACCGCACGGTCTTGGATCTTGAGTCGCTCTCCGAGGATATCTCGGGCGACGGGCGCCTCCAGGGTTCCAAAAACCGTGCGGTGACAGACCGTGCGGTGAGGTGCTTGGGGGTTCTGAGGTCACCGCACGCTCTGTCACCGCACCGTTGCGGGACTAAAGTCGAGTTTGGCTCGCAGGTCGACCCTTCCAAATCAAAGGTGCACACGTGTCCTGTGTCTCGCGTCCCATGTCCACAACATTCCTGGGGCAATGTGGCCCTTGGAAGGATCTTGTGTCCTCTCGCGTGTCCTCTCCAATCAAGCTCGACTGCACCTTCTTTGCCTCTAGCTCCGTCTGCTCCGTCTGCTTTTGCCTCCTGGTACCTTTGGGGCGTTCGGAATCAGACCCGCTGTGCTGCTGCCAAGATGCTGAACTAAGGACCTCCTCGGGCTCAGAAGGCTCTGACTTCTGGGCCGCTTCCCGTAGATCCAGGTCGGGGAGCCTTCTCGTGGCCGTGGCTCTCGCCGTGGCTACGAGAGTCCGCTCGATGCACCGTCTTCGGTTCTGCCTCCGTCTGGAGACCGTTTGTTTGTTCCCTGGCGTGCAAGCTCCTCGGCACCGCCTGCACCCCGGGCCCCGCCCTCTCCGGCCGCCTGAGGCCCCGCCCGCCTGTGCCCTGTCTCCCCAACTAGAGCTGTGCGTCGCCCGCCCAGCTTTTATCGGAAGAGGTTCGCTCTCGCCCCGCAGACCAACAAAAAAGTTTCTTGGAACGCCTGCTCTGAAGCCAACGCCCGTGACCGGCCCCGCCCCCCCCACCCTTCCTTCTGGCCTCGTCACGATTCGCGCCAGTGCCGTGGGAGTTAGCCGCGGAGGCGGAGGAGGAGGAGGAGGGAGAGGAGGAGGAGTGGAGAGTATATGAGGAGAGGAGGAGGAGGAAGGAGAGGAAGGAGGGGGAGGAGGAGGAGAGAGGAGGGGAAGGCAGGAGGAGGAGGAGGCAGGAAGGAGGACGGAGGAAGGAAGGAGGGAGAGTAGGGTATGATGAGGGAGGAGGCAGGAGGCAGCAGGAGGAGGAGCGAGGAGGAGGTTCGCTCTCGCCCCGCAGACCAAAAAAGTCTGTCCCCTGGCGATGCAAGGGGTGACCGTTGGAGGGGGGGCGGGAGGGGGGCCGGTCGCGTCCCGAGGCGCGCCGGGGCGCCGCCTTGGAATGCTCCGGGGGGCACGCGCCGAGCCCCGAGAGACTGGAGAGCTTAGGGGTCTGGGCCCCTCCTCCTCCTCCCTCCGCCTCCTCCTCCGCCTCCCTCCTCCTCCTCACTCCTCCTCCTCCTCCCTCCTCCTCCCCTCCTCTCCTCACTCCTCGCCCCTCCTCACTCCTCTCCTTCCTCCTCCTCCTCCTCCTCCTCCTCCTCCTCCTCCTCCTCCTCCTCCTCCTCCCCCTCCTCCTCCTCCTCCTCCTCCTCCGCCTCCGCCTCCTCCGCCTCCGCGGCTACCTCCCACGGCGCCGGCGCGCATCGTGACGTGGCCAGAGGGATCACGGGCGTGATCTTCAGAGCAGGCGTTCCAAGAAACATTTGCTTGGTCTGCGGGGCGAGAGCGAACCTCTTCCGGTAAAAGCTGGGCGGGCTACGCACAGCTCTAATTGGGGAGACAGGGCACAGGCGGGCGGGGCCTCAGGCGGCCGGAGAGGGCGGGGCCCAGGGTGCAGGCTGTGCCGAGGAGCTTGCACAGGAAAAGGAACGCCTTGGGCAGGAGTCGGAGGCGAAGATCCGGAGGGTGAGCGGTGTGGTGTTGCCGTCAACGGCCGTTCCAAGAAACATGCCACATAACGAAAAGCACATCCAGAATCCTAGACCCCATCTTTCAACGTCATTGTTCGAGCCCGGTAGATCTCTGAGGGTTCCAGGACCCGGAGCCGGGCGAAAACGCCCGTTGTACGAGAAATGCGTCGCCCTGATCTGAGGGAGATCGGGTTCCTGCTCCAGCGTGTGCTGGGCACTGGTGGTTTGAAATCAGGCTTTGTTCCTTATTTCGCGTTCCCTATGGTAGCGCGACGAGACTGTATTTTCCTCGATTCTTGTGCCGTCTGGAGAACGCTTTTCCTGACCACCCTGTGGTGTTGGGCCCTCGTTTTGAAGAGGCAGCGCCCCGCGTCCTTGCCTCCCTCCGCCCCCTCCCTCCTCCCATCCCTGCCTCTGCCCTCGGCAGACCCGTATCGGCACAAACCTCACACGCTTCGTGGCCCCAGAGGGAGCTCCACCGAAGGCCCAGAGGCACCGTCCACATGAGGCGTTCCAAAAAGGGCCTCGCCTTCGAGTGTCGAAGGAGTTATCATCTCTTCCGCGGCGGAATGGCGGCAGAAGGTCGGCGGAAGTAAAACGAGGCCGCCTCCGCCGGCGGAAGCCGGCGGAAGCTTGGCGGAAGGCGGCGGAAGTAAAAATGGCTTCCAAGAGATGAACACGTTTTTGTGTTCCGGGTTTTCGAGATCGCCCACATGGTGGTGCCACACACGCTTCGGCACACCCCTCACACGCTTCGGGGCCCCATAGGTCCCGTCGGCTCCAGCCAGAGCTGGGCGCTGGTGGTCTGGAGGCTCTCCTCGTCGGCGGGCGCCCTGGGCCCATGGCGGCGCGGCCGCCGTGCGGCCTCGCCCTGGCCCCGCTCGGTCGCGGAGGGCAACCTGCCCCGCTCCTCCACAGGGTCGACGTTACATTCTAGGCCTCCTGGACGGAGGATCCCGCCGCATCGCCGATGCATGGGCGATGCTGCTGTGGAGCCCGACTTTCGTCACGCCGGCGTCGCCGATGCATCGCCGGCGTCGCCGAGGCACCGCCGATGCGGCGCGATCCTCCAGACCCCATGTGGGAGGCCTATGGGTACAGCAGGGGATAGGCTCAGGGGGGAGGATCGAGGTTCGAGGGGGGACGACGTTCCGAGGTTCGAGCCTCGAGGTTTTCGCACGTTTTCGTTGGTTCTTGGCCGGATTTCCAGCCTCGGGATGCTCTCCAGCAGCTGCGCCTCGCCGGGAGCGTTCTGGGTGTGCCCAGATCTGCCCGAACGGTCGCCAGAGGCCCGTGGTGACCCGAAATCCAGCGGGAACGGGGACGGGCAGAAGCTCAGGGGGGGAAGGCGTCGACCCCCCAATCGCCCGTGGATCGCCGATGGGGGCCCGATTGTCCACCCCGCCCGGGGGGCGTGCGGATTGGCTTTCGGGGGCCTGTCGCCGATCTACCGGCGATTTGTCGTGAGCTCGCACCCCCCCCCGAGCCGGGTCCCCCAGCGTTCCCGCTCGCCTCCACGTCCACATCCTCCGCACCCGCCCCACCCCAATCCTGCCTCCCTCGGTGGATTTTCGCCAGATCAGGCGGCCCTGCCCTGGGCAGAGTCCGAAGGTCAGGGAGAGGTTGGCGCGGATCGCCTGGGGCTCCCTCTTGCTCCCTCGTTCAGCCCGCCCCTCCCCACCCCACGGTGAGAGGGGCGGCTGGTGAGGGAGGAACGGGATGGAGGGGGCAGCGGGAGGGAATGGCGAGGGGGGGGTGAAGGGCAAGGAGGGAGGGCCAGGGGCGAGGGGCGGCTGGGGAGGGAGGAACGAGACGGAGGGGGCACAGGGAGGGAAGGGCGGGGTGGGAAGGCACAGAGGGAGGGGCAGGGGCGAACGGGGCGACAGCCCCAGCCCTCCCTGCCCAGGAGCGGCCCTCGAGGGGCCCCCGCGCACGGGGCCGCCACAGAAAAGGTCCTCCCCGACGAGGCGGCGGCGGCGCAGCCGCGGCCTGGCTGCCCGCAGCGGCGGCGCCCGCGCGCGGCGCCCCAGCGGGCGGCGGCGTCGCCGCGGAGCCGTCGGCGGCGGCCACGGCGCTCGCGGCCGCCGCGGTCGTCGGCGCCGCGTCGGCAGGATCGCTCCTCCTCCTCCTCCTCCTCCTCCTCCTTCTCCTCTCCTCCTCCTTCCTCCCTCCTCCTCCTCCTCTCTTCCTCCTCCTCTCCTCCTCTTCTCCTCCTCTTCTCCTCCTCTCCTCCTCCTCCCTCCTCCTCCTCCTCCGTGGTCTCCTCCTCCGTCCTCCTCCTCCCCCGCTCCTCCTCTCCTCCTCCTCCTCCTCCTCCGTGTGGTCTCCTCCTCCTCCTCCTCCTCCTCCTCCTCCTCCTCCTCATCCTCATCATCATCATCATCTCATCATCATCATCATCATCATCATCATCATCATCATCATCATCATCATCATCATCATCATCATCATCATATAACTGCTTGTAGTGCTTTGATCGTTGCAATGCTCTGTGCCGCAACCGCCTCGGCTCAAGTCTTAATTTGTGTGGCTCCCATGCAAGACATCGTCGCATCTTTTTCAGACATTCTGCGATACGGGGCTCAGGCTGTGGGAGCTTCCGTGGTGGCACGCGCTGCCGCGCCGAGTTGCGGGGCCTGCGCGCCGCAGCTCACCTGCCCCGCCATCCCCGCCTGTGTCTGCGCGGGCGCTGGCGGCCAGGTGCCCGAGCCCTCGTGCGGGGGGCTCATCGCGGCCTACGCGGCGGCCGCGCTGACCGTCGGCCTGGCCGTCGGTGCCGCAGGAGGCGCGCTGCTTGCCCGCAGGGCGGAGAGCAGCCCCGCCGCCGAGGCGCCTGCTGCCAGCTTCGAGGAAACGGCCCGCGCCCAGGCGAGGGCCGTCAGAGATAAGAAGGCCTCTACTGCGTGAGTATGGCTCACCAGTTGCATTGGGCGCTCGTCAGATATCGAGTGCCTGGCGCGCACGTGTGGCATGAGCGGCTCATTGTGTGGCGCGGGCCTGGGACGACAGTATACGTCATCACGCCGGACGGTGATCGATATGAAGAGAGTGGCACTCCAGATGCCGACATCGCGGGCATCATCATGATAGCAGGGCAGGGCGAGAGGCCAGCTGGGCTTCGCGTGTACGGCTTCAGAGCGCTGCCGTCCGACGCCGACGTGTGGGCTGGCATCATGGAGGCGGCCGCGCTTTTCGGAGGCGGCCGCCCCGCGTCGCCCGCCAACATGCCCTTGGCCGCTGGCAACGTGGGCGGCCTCGCGGTGGGCAATCACGTGGTTGCTGACCCTGCGCCGCAGCCCGCGGCGGTGCCTGGCGCACCTGGCGGGCCTGCCGCGGGGGCCCCTGCAGAGGCGCTGGCGGCCGCTGGAGGCGCAGGCGCTGCGGCAGCAGCGCCGGGAGGGGGCGTCGCGATGCCTGGCCTGGTGGCTGCCCTGGCGGGCGCGGGCGCCGCGCCCGCCGCCGCGCCTGGGGCCCCTGCACTGCCGGCCCCGCCCGCCGCCGCGGCCGCGGCCGCGCCGCCGGCCGCTGCGGCGCCGGGCGCGGTGCCCGCCGCGGCTGCGGCTGGGGGCGCGCTCGCGGTGCCAGCGGCGGCCCCGCCTGCGGCGGCTGCTGCCCCAGCCGACCTGCGCGTCAACGCCGTGAGCATCGACGTCCGCGGCGACCGCTGGAGGGACTTCCGTGAGGGAACGATGCTCCACTCATCGACGAACTGGAGGGATTGGCCTGTGCGTGGTCCGAGGACTGCCGCCTGGGTGTGTGCCCACATCCAGCGACAGGCGGGGACCCCGACAGCTTGGCACACCAAGTGGATGTCGGAGTGGCGTATGTCGGAGGACGACCCGATCACGCGCGAGCACGCCCTCCTTTGCCGCATCCTGGAGCTGGCGGTGTGCTATGACCAGGTCAACGTGGGTGAGCTCTCGCATCTGGAGATGACTGCACGTCGCCTCCAACTCCTGGAAGAGAAGGTGGTTGAGCAGACGTTCAAACCGAAGGGTAACGACAAGAAGGACAAGGACAAGAGCAACGTGCTGGACGATCGCGTCGAGAACAACCTGTTCCTCGGCGCGCAGGAGAGCCGCGGCAACGTTTGCGTGTGCCCTCTCCTCAGCACGTGGATTGCAGACGAGTTGAAAGCCGAGGCTGCGGTGGCTAAAGAACGCAGGAAGGCCCGCGAGGAGCGGGCGTTGCGTCAATAGCCCACGGCGCTTCGCGTTCCAGTGGCAGGCCCCTCGTCAGAGGCTGCTGGGACTTCCCGGGCCAGGAGCTGCACAGCTTCGCGATGGCGGTCTCGTCCGACGAGCGCCAGCGCAATATCTTTCCCCTACCTCGGCTCGCTGTCGACGCCCGTCGGGAGTTTTGTGTTTCTCGTCGTGCCCGTCAACGTTGTGATCGCGGTGCTGCCTGGCGAGTCTGGGCCAACGAGTGCATAGATAGCCTCAACGACCTCAACGGCCAGCGCAGTTGTGGACGCGAGGTTTCGGCGCCCGATGGTGCAGCTAACTTACCGCAGAGGCTGGCGCTGGAGCACATTGCCGATTCATTTCAATCGTTTTCGTGGCCTGCTGACATGCCTGTCGACAAGGCCACCTCGGATGCCGCCCTCGAAGAGCTGCTCCGACATACACCTGGTTATTGCGAAGACGATACCGTGGTGCGACCCTACGCCAAGGACTCTGTGTCCTGGCCCGCCGCAGGTACGACCCCCACTCCTTTGGGCGATATCTGCAGCGAGGCCGCTTTGCATCGGCTAGAGTCATGGAGGACGAGTATGCTTGTCTCCGAGTCCGAGGCAGACGCCAGGCGCAAGGAGTCTGGACTGGTCAAGCCTTACGTCGACCCTCTCCTTTTGAGCTGCCCCGACCGCTACGCCGACTTTCTTCGTCGACTGGATGCGGCTGGGATGCTGCGCTTTCGTCCTCGACGGCAACGGGAGCAGCCTTCAGTGGGCGTGTTCTTCGTCACCAAAAAGGACGGGAGCCTGAGAATGGTGTTCGACACTCGCATTGCTAACCTTTCATTCGTGGAGCCTGCTGGGACCAAGTTGCCTACTTCAGCGGCCTGGGCAGGCATGGAGATCAGCCCCGAGGTCAGCGGCTATATGGCGGCAGCGGACATCCAGTGCGCCTTTTACCACATGAAGCTGCCTTCGGAGCTGGCCCGCGCTTTCACCCTTCCGTGTGTCACGAATCGGGTTCTGCGTTTGGACGGCATGGGGCTGGACATCGACGTGGTGCCTGAGATTTTGGTGATGCCCATGGGCTGGAACTGGGCCTTGCATTTCTGCCAGGATGCTCTGACCAACATCATCGTTCGAGACGCGGCCGTGGAGGGCCATCGCTTCATCGTCGACGGGGCCCCGCCGACCGTGCTGCAGCGCACTGACGACTGGGCCGTGGCTGCCTATGTCGACAACTTCTGCGTGGTCGCGGGCTCGCGTGAGCTAGCTGACCGCGTGCTGCAGCGCATCTCAGAGGCTGTGTCTCGTCATCACTTGCCCGTGCACGAGGTCCAGGGTGCTCGTGCATCCATGATCTTCACAGGCCTGGAGTTCGACGGCATCAAGGGGACCATGAGGGTCCCGTGTGCCCGCCTTGCTCGCCTGCGGCTTGGAATTCGATCGGTTCTGCGCCACGGAAAGATTTCGCCCCGTGCCCTCTCATCCTTAGTCGGTCACATCACTTGGGCCATGCTGAGCAGGCGGGAGACCTTGTCAATGCTGTCGGCCACTTTCGCTTTCTCGCGGAGTCGTTCGCCGGAGCCGACTAAGATCTGGGACGGGGTCCTCAGGGAGCTTCAGTGGGTCCAATCTACATTGCCTCTGTGGGCCACGTCTTGGCGGTTGCCGTGGGCGCCCGATGTCACCGCGTCTGACTCGTCGGGGTATGGCATTGGGGTCTGTCGGCGCACGCTGCCCGTCCCCGTCGTCGCCGAGATCGGTCGTCTCGCCGAGAAGGTCAGGTACAGGTTCTATGACGCCATAGCCGCTCGACAACATGCCCTTTCAGGTTCGCCCGAGGTCCCCAGTTCTGCTGTCCAGCGCCCTTCCGGTCACGTTCTGGGAGACGCTCACGAGGCTTCATCAAGTCAGGAGGGCCTACTTCGACCGGAGAAAAAGGTGCAAAAGGATGCCCCGGCAAATTCTGGAAATTCGCCTGGGCATCTTTTCCTGCGTTTTCGGGGCCTGGACGACGTCGCCAACTTTGAGAACGCCCTGGACGTCGGGGCGGGGCCCCCTGGCTTCACGGAGGTCCCCGAGGAGATCCTGAGGGAGACCGACTGGAAGGTGGTTCACTCGAGCAGGGTCCGCGCGAAGGGGAAGAACATTTTGGAGTCTGAGGGGGGCGCTCTGGAGTTCGCCCTCCGCCACCTCCTGCGCTCGGGGCCCTTGCAGGGGCGCCGCCTCCTCCTCTTCGTTGACAATTTGGCTCTGGCTCTCAGCGCCGGCAAGGGCCGCGGTCGGACGGCAAATTTGACCAGGCCTCTTCGCCGCATCACCTCTCTGCTGCTCGCCACGGGCTGCAGGGCGTACGTGCGCTGGGTGCCGTCGGAGTTCAACCCGTCAGATGCCCCGTCGAGGTCGGGCTTCTTTGTCGGGCCGCACTGGCAGGGCGATCGTCCACGTGGAGACGGCGCCGCGCGGGCCTCGGCGCGGGAGGCGCCCCCCCCGCGCCATGACGCTGGCGCGCCAGAGGCTCGCCCCGCAGGCGTCCCTGACGGAGCTGAAGTGCGGCCGCCTGAGCTTCCTGGAGGCGGCGGCGCTCACCGACGCCACCGCCAAGAGCTACTCGGCGCACGCCCAGAGGCTGGTCACCTGGTGCCTGTGGATGGGCCTGTCCTGGACTACGTCGTCGGAGCTCGACGTGATCTTGACGGCCTTCCTGGCGCACCTGGCCTTAGACGGCTTCGACACGGCGACGGGGCGGATAACGCTGTCGGCGTTGCGACACCTGCTGCCAGCGCTGGGCCCCCCCCGCGCCGCGCTGCCGAGGGCGTGCAGGGCGCTGGACGGCTGGGAGAAGCTGAAGCCGCCCTGCATGCGGCTGCCGATCCCTCGGCCTGCCGTGATGGCGATCGTGGGCGCGATGATCTCGCTCGGCCAGCTGCCCTTCGCGATGTTCGTGCTTCTCTCCTTCGCGGCGTACCTCCGCCCCTCGGAGGCCTTTCGCCTTCGAGGCGATTCGCTGGTGGCGCCGAACCCGCTGGCAGGCAAGGGCTACGGCGAGTGGGGGTTGGTGCTCAACCCGAGCGAGGACGGGCGGCCTGGGAAGACAGGGATCACCGACGAGAGCGTGGCCCTGGATCAGACGGACTGGTGGCCGCTCTGGGCGGCCCTCAAGCTCGCCCGTCCTGGCGGCGCGGCGCTGTGGGACTTCGACGTCGCGGAGGTCCGCGACGCCTTCAACCAGGCGGCCGAGCTGCTGGGGCTGGAGGCGCAGCCCTCTCTGTACGTGCTGCGCCACAGCGCGGCCAGCGACGACTTGCTGGCCGCGCGGCGTTCCCTTCCCGAGGTGAAGGACCGCGGGAGGTGGATCACAGACTCCTCACTGCGCCGCTACGCGAAGAGGACCAAGCTCCAGCAGCAGATCAACAACCTGCCCGACAACGTGATGGAGTTCGGCCAGCGCGTGGACGCGCACCTCGTCATGCTGATCGAGGCGGCAGCGCTGGGGTCGCCTTTCCCGTGGCCGGTGCCCGCGAGGCGGGCCGTCTCGTCTCGTGGCCAGGTGAAACCATCACCGACGAGCAGGTGGACGGCTATCTGACGCGCCAGCTGTCGGCAGCTCTTGCTGCTGCCTGCGTTTTTCCTCGCTCGGTTTTCATTGGGATTGGAAGCGCCTCGTGGCCGATTGTTCGGCGCTGGCGAGCTCGGGGATTCGCCGCCATCTGTTTCGATCCCAACAAGCATCCTGGTCTTGACTGGTCTCGACCCGCGGTGCGCCAGAGGATCTTGGGGTGGCTTCGGGGGTCCCTGGTCCTGGGGGTGTGGGCCGCTCCTTCCTCGGGTCCTGGGCCCCCCTCCTCCCGCTCTCGGGGCTTCTGGGGTTCGCTCGCCACCATGATCCTCGAGAGCCATCGATTAAGGGTCCCTGTTATAGCTGAATGCCCTCTCTGCTCGGCCCAGCCGTCGCTCGCTTCTTTCAGGCACGCGTGCTCGCTAGCCTCGCAGTCTGCCGAATTAAACTTCTGTCAGTACGGAGGCTTGCACCCCCGCCCGACTAAGCTGTGGGCGTGGGGCGCAGATTTTCCGCGACTGAGCGCGCGTCCTCTGTGTGACGGTCGCGGTGGAAGGTGCACTGGCAACAACAAGTTTCACGTCAGATTGACGGCGCTCGATCCCCTTGGCCGCCCATGGGCTCTCAGCGTGAACAGATACCCTCGTGAGTTTTCCCAGTGGGGTGCGGATTGGCTCGTTAATAGTGCGACGAACCTCCGCGACGCGAGGCTCAGTAAGCTTGCGTCGGTAAATGTTTGATAATGTTGTCGGCCGTGGGCCAGGGTCTGCAGGTATGCCAAGTACTGGTCTCTCGAGTTTGGCTGCTGCCCAGTCTGTCTCACGCGCCCGTCTGCTGGCGAGACAGTCGCCCTCGCCCCCTGGCAGCAAATAGCGTCCCTGGCACAATGAATGAAATAAGATCATATAACTGCTTGTAGTGCTTTGATCGTTGCAATGCTCTGTGCCGCAACCGCCTCGGCTCAAGTCTCCCTCCCTCCCCCCCCTCTCTCGCCTCTCTGGTCTCTCGAGTCTGTCTCACGCGCCCGTCTGCTGGCGAGACAGTCGCCCTCGCCCCCTGGCAGCAAATAGCGTCCCTGGCACAATGAATGAAATAAGATCATCATCATCATCATCATCATCATCATCATCATCATCATCATCATCATCATCATCATCATCATCATCATCATCATCCGTAGTCTCCTCCTCCTCCTCCTCCTCCTCCTCTGCCTCCTCCTCCTCCTCCTCCTCCTCCTCCTCCTCCTGCGTCTCCTCCTCCTCCTCCTCCTCCTCCTCCTCCTCCTCCTCCTCCTCCTCCTCCGCGTCCTCCTCCTCCGCGTCCTCCTCCTCCGCGTCCTCCTCCTCCTCCTCCTCTGCGTCTTGGGCCGGCGTCCGTGGTCGCCGCTTTCGTCGCCGTCGCCGCCGCTGCTTCCGCCTTCGTCGCCCTCCTCGCGCGTGCGCGCCCGCACTCGCGCGACTGGCGGCGCGGCGGTGCCTCGTCGGTGGGGGGGGCGTGGCGGCAGGAGCGGGGAGCCCAGCCCCTCCGCGGGTCACGAACTGCAGCCACGTCGCTGAGATGAGGACCACTCTGAGTTCAGAAGGGGCTCGCTTTTCCTTGCGGTGGAGACCCATGCCAAGAAACACCCTGCGTGCCTCCAGGGTGCCCTGGGTCGTTTCTTGGGTTTTTTGTGGAAGGTTTCTCGTGGTCGAGCTTCTGCTGTGAGCTCTTCCATGGCTGTTCATCTAGCCCTCCCCGTGCACCTAGGCGCTTGCGGGGCCAAAGAGGGGCTCCGTTCCCAATTTGGCCTTCCCTCTGGTAGTACCTCGACTGTAAGCACGATCGGGGGGTCTTTTTTGTCGCCCCTCGCTGGGCCCTGGGGCCGCAACAAAAGCGACTCAGGACGAAAAGCCAGGAGAGTTCCAAGTCTCTGGGGTGGGGGTCCACGTCAGATCTGGGCGTGGTGATTTTCCACAGTTGGTGTTTTCGCCCAGTTTCTGGCCCCAGGACCCTCACAGATCGATCCGAGGGGGAGGCGTCACACTGCAAGCCGCACGGCAAGCGAGGATGTATTGGGCTTGTCGGTTGTGATGCTGGTGATCCTGGTGCCAGAAGGACGAGCACTGAGTCCCGGCCGCGTGGCCACGGCGGGGGCGTTTGTTGAGGAACGTGCCCAGGAGGCCTCAGACCCTGGAGGGGTCCTTATCTGATGAGGGCGGCGGTGATATCCATGGCCGATCCACGATTGGAGCTCCACGGGCTTCCAGACCCTGGATTCCTTATCGAAGGTTTCCTTATCCAACGAGGGGGTGACTTTCTTTCGAGTTTCGGAGCCCCGTTCTCAGTTCTCATCAGGGGGACTGCATGCTACCCATGGCGGGATCACGCTCTGCGGCGTGACAGCGAGGCACTAGTGACCTGTCAGCTCTCGAGTGTAATATACGTACTTATCACGAGCAGGTGAATATTTTTCACGAAGTGGTCCTCTCTGCTGCCTTATAACAAATTCCTTATCCAACGCCCCCACCGTAACTCTGGTGCGGCTGACCCCTGTGCTCGTCACCCTTCGCTGCTCGGACCTGCCTCTGTGGAGGCAGGCCCATTCGTCCAGCATCGGCGGGCCAGGGAGGCGTCCGGCTGCCAGGGGCCCGCGCTGATCGCCCCCACCCCCCCATCTCTTTTTTGTCCTCCTCCTCCTCCTCCTCTTCCTCCTCCTCCTCCTCCTCCTCCTCCTCCTCCCTGTTCCCTCCTCATCCCCCTGCGTGTGCTCTCTTGTCGAGGCCCGGAGGTTTTCGAAGGTCTTCGGGGCCCAGGGCTGTCTCCATCAGCTGCGCCTCTTCGCGGGCGCCTCGGGGTGCAGGAGCCGTCTCGAACGGCCCCCTGAGGGCCGAGTGCGGTGTGATCTTCTCGGTCCAGGCGCTTGCCTTCGATTTCGGCGAGTGTGGGGCCCTTTGTCGGCCTCTGGGCCGTCGAGACTTGCAGCGTCCAGGACCCGGATATCAGAGCAGCCCCAGGCACACATACTGAACATTGTGGTGGAGGTGTCGTACCCGATCAAGAGGAGCACGCACCCGACTGAGAATAGAAAATGATTAGTCTGCCCGAGCAGCGGCGGCCAGCGGCTCGACGCCGAGGGCACGCATCTGGGCATATCTGGCCTGGCGCCGTGCCAGGGCTGCTGGCTGCTCCGCCGCGGGCAGCAGGAGGATGCAGCTCTCAGTAGTCATGGCCGGGAACGCACCGCGGCCGTCCATAGGCATGAACTCTTTGCACCGACTGCACTGCAGCAGCTCCTTGCCCTGATGGAGCTGGAGGCCGAGGTGGTGTCTCTGTTCGGCCTCCGCCTGCTGATTGTGCGTCTCGATGCGGTCCTCCCGCTTGGCCCGCTGGATCTGGGCCTGGCGGTTGGTCTGAGGCGCCTCCCGGCCGAGACAGCGCTCCCTCAGGAAAGAGGCGAACGAGTCGGCGACGGCCGTCCGGTCGCAGTGCTCGCAGCGGAGGCACTGGCCCTGCCGGCCACCGAGAGGCAGGACAACGTGGCGCTGCTCAGCCACCGCAGTCCTGTTGTGCAAGAGGCGTTTCATCTCCCGCTCCTTTTGTCGGCGGATCGCCTGCCCGAAGCGATCGCCCTGCGCCGACACAGCTGCAACTGCAACTGCAATCGCCTGCTGCTCTTCAGGTGTCCACGCAACCTGGAGCAGCTCAGCGAACGTGGCTCCCTGGCTGGGGCCACGGCGCCGTGGCATGGCAGGCGCAGAGCCTCGCGCCTCGCCCTGCAGTGGCTGGGCAGCCGGCCCGTCGGATCCTGGAGGGGACCACAGGGGGTACGGGAGACTGCCAACGGTGACCTGTGGCATCTGCTTGGGCTGGGTGCGGTTGCTGCCGTTCAGCCGAGCAATATGCAGCATAGCCGTAGCCACATGCTGTGGGCATAGCAATCGGGGGCGGACTGGGACTCCGTGGAGGTCTGGGAGCTCCAGACGCCGCGCCGCCAGCACCCTCCGCGACGGGGCATTCCAGCCGCCTGGCTTGAGGCGTGCAAGAAGGCGCGTTGAGCGGCAGATCTGCGCCAGGCGGCGGGAGGCAGACGCAAAGTATTCCTGCAACCGGTGCGCCTTCGGGACTCCTGCTGCATTCGCCTCCTGCGGAACCACATGTGTCGCGTACATGTAGTCCAGGGCCAGCTCTAGGAAGGTGGCTCCGACGTCACCGGGCTGCGGTGACACAGGAAACTGCAGCGTGGACCAGTACCAGTGCAGAGAAAGAAGCATGGCATCAGGGTATCGCCAATGTGTGCATATGCCGATACCTGATTTCAGAGCAGTCCTGTTGAGCAGCGGTGGGAGCGCCTCGGTCAGGTCTGGGCGCGTGTTCCCCACAATGGGAATCGGTTCCCACGGATACTCCAGGAAGTGGTGTTGCTCCAGCAGGGCGGCGTCGAGGCCAGCACCAGCCCCAGCTCCAGCCCCAGCGTCGAGGCCGGCCTCAGCACCAGCCCGCGCCTCAGGAGCCCCAGCACCAGGTGGGGGTCGCTCTTCCCCCGCTCCTGGTTGCTGGTCGGCCGGCGGCTGGTCCCCTGCCTGGGCCTGCTGCCACGACTGCATCTGCTGGTGGGGCGTGCGGCCGGCCTCCTCCAGCAGCAGCCCGCGGGCCTCCAGAATGGCCACAGCACGCCGCTGAACGGCACGCGTCACGGTGGCACGGACAGCCACCCTGCGGACCAGGTCGTCGCAGGGCGCGTGCTGGTCCGAGCCCGCGACGGCACGCCTGTCGGCCCCTGCATTCATGAGGGCTTCCAGCATGCGCTGCCGCTCATCATCCGTAGGGTTGTCTGGGTCCTCCGCCTCCCAATTCTGGTCGTGGCCTCGCACTTTGCGTACACGGAAATGGTCGGAACCCCCTTTGGCATGATAAGCGGTGGCAATGTTGGCCCAGAGATCACAATGCTCTGGGGAGGGCCGGAGTCCGGCCAGCAGGCGCTCGAATCCCAAGAATACGAGATCACTGTCCGTCCAATACTCTGTGGGCCGCCAGCTGTGCGCCAGCACACGAGCACATGCCGCGACCTCGGCTCTCTGGGCGGTCTGCTCACAGCCACACAAGGGGAGGCCGAAGTTGGCGCTGTGGTTGCGGCCGTAGAATGCTCCAAACCCTGCTCGCCGAGCAAGGGGAAGATGCTGATGATGACACGCGCCGTCCCCAGCTGCGATGAGGAAGCCATCCGCAGTGAAGATCTCTACGGCGTCGTCGGTCTCCAGGCGCGGCGGCGGCTCGCCGTGGCCCTGCACGGGCGGCAGTGCAAGCCGCGCTGCTTCATCGCGCGGATCTTCCACTGCCAAGCCGCACAGCCGCGTGCAGGTGGGCAGCGAGGGGCCCAGCTCGCGGAGGTCTGGGGTGGTCCACTCCTCCCTGGCGGCCACAATGGCGGGGTGGCTGCAGCGCTCGAGGATGTGGTCTGTGGTCTCCACCTCCTCTCCGCAGAGCTGACACACCCTGGTCAGGCTAGCGGGCGCGGGCGGATCGCCTCCGGCTCCCGCAGGCCCGGGGGCGGCAGCGGCAGCACCGCGGGCTCGTCTCCTGAGGGTCTCCTCGGTGATGGCGCCGAGGCGGTCCTGCGTGTTCACCGCTCCCGCAAGATACGTCCGCAGAATGCCCCGCTGCAGCTTCGTAAGCTTCGTGGGCGCCCGCAGGAGTGCAGCAGAGGCGTCGACGTCGACCACGGCAGCCCCGTGCTGGAGCTCAGGCATGTCTGGGCGGAGCTTCTGTCTGGACCACGCGGCCCGGCGGAGGCCCACTCGGAGAGTATGGAAAAAATAAGACTCCCCAACTTCCAACCAGCGGATCGGCTCGCCACTGTGGGTGATCAGGATGTCTACGTTGAACAGATTCCATTCGATATCCTCGAAGTATTGCAAGAGTCTCGCTGTGGGCCCCTGGAAGGACCCTGAGCCGCCTGCCACCAGGAGGGAACGAACAGCCGTAAATTGTCGCAGGCCCGCGGCGGAGCTGCGAAGATAGCGGAGCCAAGTCCGTATGGTGTTGTAGCGCAAGCACTGCCAGGGGTCCAACATGTGCCCTCTGGTGAGTACCGTAAAGAATACGGCTCGGGAGCGTGCATACCGGCCGTCCCCCCACGCAGCGTCCAGGACGGCCGTGCCAAGAGCCGTCAGCTGCTTCTCCGAGGGCGTCGAGTACTCCATCCCGTAGAGCTTGGACAGCGCACCGGTGCTAATGAGCTGGCACTTCGTCCCAAAATCTACCGGCAGCGTCGCTACGCGGCGCACCGAGTTGAAGGCAGACGTGTAGCGATCAGCCGCGTATATGCTCATGTCGTCCTCGGGGCCCGGGGAGATGGGCAGGTACGCGCCGAGAAGGTGCAGAACCGCAGTGATGCGCAAGGGCGTGCCATTGATCGTAATCTGCCCCAGCTCACCTGTCAACTCTGCCGAGGTGCCGAAAGCGACTGTCTTGTCCATGTTGGTCTGCTGGCCGCTCAGCTCGTCGAACAGCAGGGACCGGGAGACGCCCTCCCGAATGAGACTGGCGGACGTGGCTGCGAGGTGGGAGTCGTCGAAAAATCCCCCTGTAGAGAGCCCGCCGGCCTCAACCAGCCGTGTCCAGATTGCCATGTGCGCCGTGGTCACAAGGATGGCAAAGGAGTCGCCCTGGCCGAAGCCGTTGGAGAGCTGGTAGAAGTCGCTGATGGCGCCGCCGATGCCGAAGAACAGCTTCTGGACGTGAAGCTGCCGCTGCACCGCCTTCAGGAGAGGAGTGGGGATCCCCATGTACTCCAAGAGCTGAAAAGAAATGTGCCAAACCCATCTGTCAAAACATTTCCGACGATCAAGAGAGACACCTCCAAACGCCGTGCCCTGGATGTCGTGATACTCCGCAGCAGCAGCCGTCGGAAGGAGAACATCATGGGTAGTGGCACCCTTCCGAGCTCCGTGCATGCTGGCTGGCATGATGGCTTCTCTCCAGGTGTTCGTGTCATCGAATCGGATGCCTGTGTACAGACAATAAAAGACAGAGAAAATGCGAATAGGGCGAAGTTTGTCCGGGGCCCCGCCCTCTCCTTTGTCTAGAAATGTCCCTCGCACATAATCGATAACAGAAGGCCATGGGAGATCATGCTGTTCTAAGGCATTGAAAAAATCCGCCCACGGCCGGAGGAGCAGGCGAGGCAGGCACTTCAGCTCGCGCGCCCTCCATCCATCCACGCCTGCGGCCCTCTGCCCATCCATGGAGGCAATCTTTCGACGCAGCATGTGCTCGTCGAACTCCGGGAATGTGCATGTGGCCGTAGGGATGTGGTCCCGGAGCTGGTGCAAGTAGTTCTCCCAAGAGGGAGCTGCAGGCAGAACGTGGTCAGGACCGCCCGCTGCAGGCCCTGCCTGCCAGATGTTGAAAATGGCGTGCCAGGTCTCCTTGCACATCTTGTGCATCTCAAGGGGGTCCACGGTCAGGGAGCCGTCGGGGCGCCGCAGGTGGCGGGCAACCTTCTCCTGGACCCCCCCAGCCTGCTTGATGTGGCGGAAGAGTGGGGCGGAGGCGCGGCCGCTGGTGGCAGCGTGCATTTTGTCAGCCCAGCGCCGACACCGAAGCTGCCGGCGCGCATGTGCCAAGTCAAGGATGTACCGATATGTGGCCTCCTCTGCTGCCAAAATGCCTGTGCAGGTCCCCAGGTCGACGTTGGCCAGGTGGAGGCGCGTTGTGCCCTCATCATCTGGTCCCGCCGGCGGGCCCTCCAAGCGGCGAAGGAGGATCCGCGTGTTGCCGAGCAGGTTGTAGTACTCGACCCAGAACGGCGAGGACACGGACTGCTTGGCGGTGTTGGTGGTCGGGACCGCCGCGTCGCCAAGGCGCCGGAGGTCCAACTTGTCTAAATTGATCCTCCTCTGCTTGGCGCGGAGCTGTCGCAAGCATCGCAAAAGTTTCTCTGCCTGCAGCATGGGTTGCGTAGCAGCGCCCAGCTCAGGCCGTTTATGAAGATATGGTGCAACAGTGCGCTGCTTCTGAAAGCGTGGGGCTCGGCAGCGACGCGTGCCGTCATCAGGAGGAACAACGCCCGTGACGTCTCCCACGCGTAGTCGGAGGTAGAGCTGGGCCGCGTCACTCCAGAGCGTCATGGCCTCGTTGACCAGCGCTTGGGCCTCCTCGGCAGGTGCCGAAGCAGCCGCCCCGAGGGCTGCATAGAACTGCGGTTCGACGTCAGCCCAGACAGCCGCAGCAGTCTCCTTCGGGTCCTCGGAGTCGATGTCGTCTCGGGCAAGAGCGCTGACCCCGAGCGGTGCAGGGGCGAGGACGATCCAGCGCTTCCTGGCCAGGGAACCGAAGTCGAAGGACGCTGTGAGGGCACAGTGAAGCGGAACAGCAAAATCTGCCCGGCGGAATCGCCGGAGGGCCGCATGTGCAGCCGCATTCACAATGATGAGGTCGATTCGCGAGCCACCGACTCCTGCATGACGATCCGCCTCTGAACGATAATACGTAGGGCTCACGTCCCCCATGGAGGCGCCGCAGTCGTACCACCTGTCAGTGCTGAGGGCGGCGGCCAAGACGGGGCTGGCGTCAGCATCGGTGTTGAAATCACCTGTAATAATCACTGGCCGGCCTCCTTGGGCCTCCCCCCGCGCGAAAACCGCACGCAGGTGCCGCTCGTTGGCGGTGAAGTCGAGCCCCGTCCGGTAGGAGCGGACGCCGCTGATGCCGTAGAAGGTGGCGATGTGGGCAACACCGGGGAGGCAAACGGCTTTCCACTGGGCGGACTCGGTGAGGGCTCGCTCACCAGCGGAATCGGGCACGTGTGGCACCACAGCCAACGATGATCTGGTGAGCAGGGCGACGCCAGAGTTGGTCACGTTGCGGCTCGTACGAGTCTCGCGGTGCCGGCCGCCGGGAGGTCGCCCCGAGGGCAGGCCGGCCGTGGCGCAACGCTGAGCGCTATGGCGGCTCGGAGCGCCGAAATAGACGCAGATGTCCGAGTCGGAGGCCTTCAGGTCGCTAGCGAAGTCAACCTGCGCCTTGCTGCCCAGCTTGGTCTCCTGGACAGCTGTGATGTGGGCCTGCTTTGCCCATGCGGCGAGCACGGGAGCACGCCCCGAGGCCGACGTCACATTAGCAGTCTGAATGGTGAACAGTGGATGTGCCGCAGCGTCGACACCAGCAAACCATTGCAAGAAGAAGAAAATGTATGTACAGAAGCGGCCTCTGGTACCCCTGGTAGGCCCCGGGCACAAGAACGTCGCTGCATGCCCGGACCCGTCGTAGGGGCCCCGTCAATACGGCCCATCACGAGGCGCTGCTGCCTTTGGTGGCCCCTTTGGAAGTGCCGCCGCTGGTGGCGATGATGGTGCAGGCGCCCCGCACGGCGATGATGGTGCAGGCGCCCCGCCCTGCTGCTGGTTCTGCGCGAGCATGGCGCGCAGCCCGTCCATCAACGTCTTGTTGTTGCTGGCCAGGGAGTCGGACCGAGCTGCAGGTGTGACCATGTTAGCCTGCAGGGCGGCGAGGTCCGACTGGCACTGGGTGGCCGCAGCCGTGGCAGCGGTGGCAGCTGCCGTGGCTGCGTCGGCGGAGGCCTGGGCGGCCGCGCTGGCGGCGCGCACCTGCTTGGCAACCTCCTCCGTCACGAGGCCGCGGAGCATCTCCATGGCCGCGGGGTTGACCTGCATGGCAGCGGCCGCCACGCGCTGGGAGGCCGGAGAAGCAGCCTTGGCGAGTGCGGCTTCTGCAGGTGCTGCAGTGCCTGCGGCCTCAGCTTCCGGTAGTTCGGCTGCACCTCCGCCCATGAGGTCATCCGCAGGCGGCTCGGCCGACTTGGGGTCGGCGCTGCCGCGGCTCTGGCCCTTGGAGGGCTTGATCACCTCCGCGATGGTGCACAAGTGGGTGCCGAGCCGGACGTGTGGCTTCGGCGGCGGCGCAGCCGCACGGACCACACAGCAGAATTGCAGCTGGCTGGAGGGCCCACGGCCGACGCGAGTCTCGAACATGCGGTCGAAGGTGACCTCCCACCCGAAGGGCTGCTTGGCGAGGGCCGTCTGCAACGCCTCGCCGTCCAACTCCAGCGGGACGCCCCGTACAGTGTACGACTTCTGGCGGCCAGGGGCCGTGAGCGACCCCACGATCCGCAGAGAGGCAGCTTCATGATGTTCAGCTGCGACTCGGACGCCAAGGCGTTGGGGGGCAGGCACGAGTCCGCGCTGCCCGTCAAGAGTATCCATCACAGCCAGTGCTGCGGGAAGGTCGGTGCCGCTCTTGAACCACACGATCGGCGCCGCCTTGTCCTCGGCGGCCTGGGCAGTGGCGTCGCCGAGGTGGGCGATCCAACAAAATTTGCCATCCTTGCCACTGCCGGCCCGGAGGGTCTTGGAGGTCTCTTCCGTCACCACAGCGAGCACGCTGACGGAGCGTTTGCCTCCCGACTTCTCGAAGAGCTTGGGAGACCAAGCCCTGTAGACGATAGCATTCGAGTCGACCTGCTGGACCCACGCCTCCACGAAGGTGCGGTGCCGGTCCCTGGAGTCGTCGGTCTGCTCCTCCTTCGCCTTCCCCTTTGCCTTGGGGCCCAGCGCCTTGAGGGCAGCAGACCAAATATCAGCAGGCGCGTGCTGCTCCCAGACAGCAAGACAGACGACGTGCTTGGCCGTTCGCACAGCGTCCTCAATGTCGATAGCGGCATGGTCCTGCTGCAGGATCTCGATGGTGGGGCCGGCCACCCCCGACAGCTGCCAGACGCAGGCTGACATCGGGGCCTCGGTGTCGGTGCCCTTGAGCTTAACAATGATAGTCACCTCCTTGCACGGGTGGCTGGTCTGGAAGAGCTGGCCGTCGGCCAGGGCCTCGAGCTCCTTCTTCGCACCAGGGACAACGATGGCCAAGGCTGTCGCACTCGGCTCAGTCTTGAAGTCCCCCATTAGCCACCATGCCTGGTCCGGTGTGCAAAAATGTACGCCCTGCGAACCACGCGTAGGGCGAGAAGTAAGTATAGGGCCTGGCCACTGGGTCGCCACCAGCGTGCCGGGCACTTCCTGCTTGTCGGCGTCCTTGGATGCCGTGGCCTTGCCCTGCGGCTTGGCAGCTGCTTTCGCCTTAGCTGCGGCCGGAGGTCTGGGTTGCTGCTCGGCTGACCCGCTGGCTGTAGCGGCAGCTTTTTGCCCAGGAATAGATATCCCTCCTTCGCGGGTCATGGCCAAGAACTTCTTGTGCACCTCGCCGGCCTTCATGGTCTTCAGCGCCCGGATGCGGGTCCGAAAACCCTGAGCAGACCACAGCTTGTCCAATGACTTTGCGACAAGCTTCGAAGTTAATCTGGCGTCAGTCTTCTGGAGGAGTCTCTGGATCTCCTCTCGGACATCTGAGGGCACAGAAGAAGCAGAATTTCCAATCAAACTGTGAATATACTTGTTCCACTTCCGTGCTGACGTCATCCAGTGACGTCCTATAGTGGGTCGATAGTAAGGAACTGCACAATCATTAGCCAGATAATCCCAGGGGAAGATCTGGAGCCTGGGGACTGCGGCCGGAAAGCCCAACGGAGGGCAGGCCTCGTCAAAGTAGATCGTGCCGAAGGTGCCGCCCTGCACCTTCCCCCAAGAGAGCAGCCCCAGGCACTCGGAGAGCGCCTGCCGGGGACGCTGGCAAGGGCGCTGGAAAAGAGGCATGGAAAGCTGGCAAGCTCTGGGGGGGGGAGCTGCGCAGGAGCTTCCGGCTTCGAGAGAGCCACGTGTAGGAAAGCGCTTGCCGGAACACGCTGGAAGTTCAAGCATTTCGCTGCGGGGATGCTTGCCCGGGAGCTTTGAGGAGGGGCTGGCGTAGCCCTGCCTGCCGGCTTCTTCTCTCACAGCCCTTTTACGGTGGAGGCGTTGATTGAGGAATGTGCCCAGGAGGCTGCAGACCCTGGAGGATCCCTTATTTGATGAGGGCGGCGGGGGTATTCATGGCCAAGCCTCAATTGGAGTTCCACCGTCTTCCAGACCCCAGATTCATTACCTACGGGTTTCTTATCCAATGCCCCACTGTAGCTCTGAGAAGGAACTGTCCGGAAAGTGGGCCGGGATGAGCGACGTCCCCTCGGGGAAGGGGTTGGGACCTCCCTAGGGGCGACGGGGTCGGATGGCAACGAGGCGGTTCAGATCCCAACAGGGCGGCTCAGATCCCCACGGATAAGAAGACCAGAACGGTTCCTCCTCCTCCTCCTTCTCCTCCTCCTCCTCCTCCTCCTCCTTGCCGGCCTCCCCTTCACGTTCACCTCCTCCTCCTCCTGCTCCTGCCCCTGCTCCTCCTCCTCTTCCTGCTCCTCCTCCTCCTCTTCCTCCTCCTGCTCCTCCTCCTCCCTCCTCCTTGCTTCTCCTCCTCCTGCTCCTCCTCCTTCTTTTGTCTTCCTGTTCTTCCTCCTGCTCCTCGTCCTCCTCCTCCTCCTCCTCCTGCTCCTCCTCCTCCTTGTCGTCCTCCTCTTTTTCATTTCGAGTTCACGTGGTGACTCACGGAGCCCAGTCGGGAGACGTTCCGATTTTAGTTTTGTGTCTTTTTGTATGTAATGTGGGTCGCTGTCAGATCCCAACGGCCAGGGAACAGCTCTGTCCAACGGTGTGGAAGAGCGCGCACGCACGGCCCAGAATAAGAAAAAGGCGGTCCCAGCTTCAAGCCACCCTCCCGTCCTCCCTTGGAAAAAAGGGGGGTCTTCCGAAGCTACCCCCCCTTCCCGCCTTTGTGTAGGCATTTTTTAGCTGGGGGCGTCTTGGAAGCTACCCCTCTCGTCCTTTTTCGGAGCTCGGGGTAAGCTTGGGCTCCCATTTCCAAAGGGGGGACGGGGGGGGGGGGCTGACTTCCGAAGCTACCCCCCCGCTCCTCTTTTGGTCGGGATTTTGCAGCTGGGGGGTCTCTGGCTAAAGGGGGGCTGGCTTGGAAACCACCCCTCCTTCACCTCCTTCTCGGGGCCGGGGGTAAGTCCGGGCTCCCCTTTCCAAGTGGGGGGGCGGCTTCCGAAGCTGCCCCCTCCCGCCTTTCCTTTCGTCGGCATTTCCAGCTGGGGGGCCCTGGCTGAGGGGGGGGGGGCGTCGAAGCTAAGTCCCCTTCCTTTTTTTCAGCCGATGGTCAGCCCACACTCCTCTTTCTGAAAGGGAGGGGGGGGGCTCGGGAAGCTTCCCTTGGGTTTTCGGTCGGCGCTTCCCTGGTTTTCGGCGCCCCTTTGGCCTTGACGCGTCTTTTTGGTTTTCGGGGCCCATTTGGTTCTCGGCGCCTTGTTGGTTTTGGGCGCACCTTTGGTTTTCGGCGCCCTTTTGTTTTTCGGCGCCTCTTTAGCTTTCGGTGCCCTTTTGTTGTTTCGGCTCCCTTACGGTTTTCGGCGCTCCTTTGGTTTTCGGCGCCCTGTTGGTTTTCGGCGCCCCTTGGCTTTCGGCGCCGTTTTGGTTTTCGGCGCCGTGTTGGTTGTCGGCGCCCCTTTAGTTCTCGGCCTTCTTTTGTTTTCGACGCCTCTTTGGTTGTCGGTGCTCTTTGGTGGTCGGCGCTCCTTTGTTTTTTGACGCCCATTTTGTTTTCGGCGCCCCATTCGTTTTCGGCGCACCTTTGGTTGTCTGCACCCCCTTTGGTTTTTGGCGACATTTTGATGCTCGGCGCCCTTTTGATTTTCGGCGCCCCTTGGTTTTCGGTGCTTTTTGGTATTCTGCGCCCTGTTGTTTTTTGTTTGCCTTCTTGCTGTTTTCTGCCCCCCCTTGGCTTTCGCTGCCCTTTCGGTTTTCGGCGCCCTTTTGATTCTCGGCGCCCCTTGGTTTTCGATGCCCTTTGGTGTTCGTTGCTGTTTTGTTTTCGGCACCGCTCTGGATTTCGGCGCCCTTTCGGTTGTCGGCGCCCCTTTCTGTTTTCCGCGCTTGGTTTTCGGCGCTCCTTTAGTTTTCGGCGCCCCATTGGTTTTCGACGCCCTTTTGGTTTTCGACGCCCTTTTGGTTTTCGGCGCCGTTTTGGTTGTCCGCTCTCTTTGGTTTTCGGCGCCCGCCCTTTTGATTTTCGGCGCTCGTTTGGTTTTCGGTGCCTTTTTTGTTTTCGGCGCCTTTTTGATTGTCGGCGCCCCATTTGTTTTCGGCGCTCGTTTGTTTTTGTTGGCGCCCTTTTGGTTTTGACCTTCTTTTGTTTTCGGCGCCCCTTTGGTTTTTGGCTCCCCTTGAGTTTTCTGCGTCCCTTGGGTTTTCGGCGCCGTTTTGGTTGTCCGCGCTCCTTGGTTTTCTGCGTCCCTTGGGTTTTCGGCGTCCATCCTTTCGGTTTTCGGCGCCCCTTTGGTGTTCGGCTTTCTTTTGGTTTTCGGCGCTCCATTGTTTTTCGGCGCCGTTTTGGTTGTCCGCGCTCTTTGGTTTTCGGCGCCTCTTTGGTTTTCGGCGCCCGCCCGTTTTGTTTTTCGGCGCCCCTTTGGTTTTCGGCGCACTTCCGGTTTTTGGTGCCCTTTAGGTTTTCGGCGCCCCTTTGGATTTCGGCTCCCCTTTGGTTTTCGGCGCCCCTTCCTTTAGCCAAAGGGGGTCGGCGGATGAGTCTTCCACGCCCCCCCCCCCGTTCTAGCCAAAGGGGGCGGGAGGGGGTGGAGGTTTGCTGCAGGGGGGGTCCAAAGGGAGGGGGGGAGGTAGCTAAGCGTCCCCCCCTGTGGAAAGGGGGGGCGGGTAGCTTCCGGAGCGCGAGAGGGGGGGAGGGGGGGGAGGCGTGTGGGTCATTTTGCAACCAGAAGCGCACTTTACAACCAGATGGGTCACTTTACAACCAGCTTACAAAATCCGAAAAGGGCACTTTACAACCAGGAAGGGCACTTTACAACCAGGCAAGTAAAAACACATATTGAATGCACGCGGGCCTTTCCCTGAAATCTCCGTGGGCAAGCGCAAGGGTGGCTTTGGGCTCTTCGAGGCATGTTGGTTGTGAAGTTGCCCATCACGCACGAAGAAGCACTGCGCACTCGTTGGCGATGCGGCGACCTGGTGCGCTATGGAATGTTGCGTGCTGGTGGGCGGATTAGGGTTTTGACCTGCTCTCTAAGCTCTGTCGGTCAGTTCTGCCATTGCTTGCTCTGCCTTTTTCTGACGGACGAAGGCTAGTCGCGCAGGACATACGAATAAACCATGATCCCGTCCAAGACTGGAGCTGCATGGCAGTGGGAAGCTGTAGTGGGAGATGTGGTGGTAGCGGGGGCTACAATGGGAACTGCATGGTGTTGGGAAGCTGCGGTGGCAACTGTGGTGGTCGCCAGGCAGCGGTGGGAACTGTGGTGGTAGCTGGGCTGCAATGGGATTTGCGGTGGTAGCGGGGGGTCAGTCGGAATTGTGGAGGTAGCGGGGCTGCAGCGATAAGTGTGGTGGTATCAGGCACACAGGTGGCGGTGATTCGCTGTCACGGTGGCTCAGGCTGCTGCGCTGGCACGGTGGCTGAGGCTGCTGCCCGAGCAGGATACCTGCGTTGCTGCGCTGGCACTGTGGCTGACGCTGGAAGAAACGATCTTCGAAATAGTTGCATTTATTCGGAACGTTGAACCTCGATCTTCCAAGAAGAGGAGCAGCAGGGGGCCAACTGGAGCTGGAGCACTTTGCCCCTTGCAGAACACCGTGGGGCTTCAGGGGCCAACGTGGCCCAAGAGACCCGCGGTGCCAATGGCCTAGTTCCCTGGGGCGCTGGGCCCTTGTGGAGGCCACTGGGCTCGCTTCCTGTGAGCGATCCCTAAAATGGGCAGCGCGTCGCCCTGGGCCTTCCTACGTACGCTGTCGCCTTATTTCCGTGCGAGCACGGGGCCCTTGTTGAGGCCGCTTGGCCCCTGCTAGCAAGCCCTGTCTTATGTCTGCTGGGCTCAGAGCGCCAGAGCGTCCAGGCGCTCGGGCTCAGAGGCATCGCTGGGGCCTGCGCGGAGCGCCCAGGTCCTCGGGCTCAGAGGCATCGCTGGGGCCTGCGCAGAGCGTCCAGGTCCTCGGGCTCAGAGGCATCGCTGGGGCCTGCGCAGGGCGTTCAGGCGCTCGGGCTCAGAGGCATCGCTGGGGCCTGCGCAGAGAGTTCAGGCGCTCAGGCTCCAGAGCGCCCACGTGCTCTGGAGCACTTTTCAAAGCGTCCGCGCGCCCTGGAGCACTTTTGAGAGCGCCCGCTTGCTCTGGAGCATTTTTCAGAGCGCCCACTTGCCCTGGGGCATTTTTCAGAGCGCCCACTTGCTCTGGAGCACTTTGCGGAACGCCCAAACACGCACGACCACTCTGAACTGGTTGTAAAGTGGTCCGTTCTGGTTGTAAAGTGGCCCGTTCTGGTTGTAAAGTGGTCCGTTCTGGTTGTAAACTGGGCCGTTCTGGTTGCAAAGTGGACGTTCTCGATGAAAAAACCATACTTTCCAATCCTATGTTGGTTGTAAAGTAACCCATCTGGTTGTAAAGTGGTTGTTCTGGTTGTAAAGAGATCGAATCTCGGGGGGGAGGGGTAGCTGCTGTGCGGCCATGCGTGCGCGCTCTCTGAAAGGTGTTCTTGCGTGATCATCTTGGCAATGAAGCCGAATGCTGACCTTTTAGGGAAATCGCCAGGTTTTCATCGGCGGGCGCCGCTGGGATCTAGACCGTTCCATTGCCTTCTCACGTGCTCCAGGACGGCCCACAGGTTGAAGGCGCTCCAAGACGCCAGCGTATATTAACCTTATACGACATGTATGCGACACTTGTATGATCACGAGAACCGGGCGTATATGACGCGTGTGCGAAACGTTTAAGGAACGCTTGCGAAACGTATGCGGCACGTGTTTGAAGCGTAATTCGAAACGTACATGGAACGTGGGCGATACGTGTACAAATCGTATACGTCACGTATACGAAACGTATGCGACATGTATACGACACGTACATGAAATCCACGGTGTGTGAAACTCGAACGACATGTAGATAATATGTACACGGCGTGTATATGGCACGTGCATGAAACGTAAACGCAGCGCGTGTCAAACGCACTTGACACGCGTATGAAACGTATCGAAGACGCCTACGGCGAATCACCGCCGCCCCCTGCCATTTTGGAAGCGCCTATGTGGCCGAACGTTGAGGCCAGACCTGCCAAGCTATCGGACCATGTGTTCCTTGAATCGGTTTGGAAAGCCTTCGGGGAACACGTGGGCATCTTGAAGGTCATCTTGGCTGTGTGGGAGCCGTTTTGACCCTTTCGGGCCTTCTTGGAGGACGTCTTGGAGGGCTCTTGGGCTGTCTTGGAGGCCATCTTAAGCGTCTTGGAGGCCTCTTGGGCCGTCTTGGGGGCCTCTAGGAGCCGTCGTGGGCCTCTTGGGCGATCTTTGGGAGCTCTTGGGCCGTCTCGTGCCGTCGGAAGGCAGAACAAATGCAAATGCCACATCTTTCAGGAGCTCATGCGACATCAATGATTTTGGCCTTTTCGGCCCTTCCTGGAGGCTCTCTTGGGAGCCTCTTGGGCCGTCTTGGGCCATCTTAGGGCCATCTTAGGGCCATCTTCGGCCGTTTTGGTGGGTTCCTGGCCCGTCCGACGCCGTCGGAAGCCGTTTGGGGGGCCCCTCTGGGCTGACTTGGGGCTCTCTTGGAATGCTCCAGGGCCGTCTTGGAGGCCATCTTGGGCGTCTTAAAGGCCTCCTGGGCCGTCTTGGGGGCCTCTTGGGGCCGTCTTGATGGCCTCTTGGGCCGTTCTGGGGCCATCTTGGAGGCCTCTTGGGCAATCTTTGGGCGATCTTTTGGGGCTCTTGGGCCGTCTCGGGCCGTCGGAACGCCGAAAAGGAGCAAATGTCACAATCCTTCAAAAACCTAGGAACATCAATATTGTTTTGCCTTGTGCATCCTCCCGCAGGAGTCAGCGCGCGACGCGCCGCGCGGCGGCGGCGCCTTGCGCGGCCGTCGCGCGCGCGTGCGGGGGCCCTGAGCCCGGGGCACGTCGGGTACAACTCGGCGGTCGGCGGTCGCACCCGCATCGGGCAGGCGGGCCCACGGGCGAAGCTCCTTGGAGCGTGGTCGCCGCCGTCCGCCGTCGGTCGTCGTCGTGCGCCGCACCGCCGTCGTCGCCGCCATGGTCGTCGTCGTCGTCGTCGTCGTCGTCGTCGTCGTCGTCGTCGCTGCTGTCACTGTCGCCGTGGTCCTCCTCTTCCTTCTGGTCTTGCCCTTCGCCTCCTCAGCCTGTTCCTTCGGGGTAGCCGCCAGAGGGTATGTCATGGGCCCGTTCGCGCCCAGCCTGTGGGGATTTCACAGGCGGTGTGCTTGTTTTGCATGCCCAGCATTTTTGTTTTCGGAGCATGCTCTGAGTATGTCTCAGGCGAGACGCTGGTTTCAGCACCCCAGGGCGGGGCGCCAGAGGGGGTAGTTCACGGGCCTGTTCGCGCCCAGATTGGGGATCTCTCTGTCTGTCTGTCTGTCTGTCTGTCTGTCTGTCTGTCTGTCTGTCTGTCTGTCTGTCTGTCTGTCTGTCTGTCTGTCTGTCTGTCTGTCTGTCTGTCTGTCTGTCTGTCTGTCTGTCTGTCTGTCTGTGTGTGTCTCTCTCTCTCTCTGTCTCTTTCTCTTTCTTTTTCGTTTTTTTTTCGTTTTTTTTTTTTTTTTTTGTTTCTCTCTCTCTCTCTCTCACTCTCCCTCTCTCTATCAGGCGGTTTGCCTGTTTCGGCGCCTCTGACTCCTACGCTTTCGGAGCCGATTGTGAGGATTTCTCAGGCCTGGCGCTGGTTTCAGCACTACCACGGGAGATCCGCTAGGGGATATTTCACGGGCCAGTTCGTGTTTAGTGTGTCGGGGTGTTTCGAGCTGGTTGCCTGCTTCGGCGCCCTCGACTGTTCTGCTTTTGGAGCAGATTGTGAGAATATCTCAGGCGAGGCGCTGGTTGAAGCACTCCAGGTAGGAGCCGCCAGGGGGTATTTCACGTGCCCGTTAGATTTGGGGGATGTCTCGGGTGGTTTGTCAGTTTCGCCCCCAGGCTTGTCTATGGTCTTGTGTTACTTAGATGCCTCCGAACCTCACTCACTCTCTCACCTTCTTCTTCTTCTTCTTCTCTTCCGCATTCGGACGCATTCACATTCATAGTTACTTGCTCATCAGTACCACTTCTTCACTCAGACTCACTCATCACACGCAGACTCAACCATCGTAAGGCTCACTCTTACTTAGATGCTTTCAGTTCCAAGTTCGCTCACACTCAGACTCACTCGCTCTCAGACAAACCCACACTCTGACTTACTCTCGGTCAGTTTCACCCACCGCCAGACTCGCACATACTTAAACTCACTCGTTTTCAAGCCCATCATATTGATATCTGCCCAACTCATACTCAGACTTATTTAGATTCACCCACTTTCAGAGATTACTCATACTCAGGCTCACTCGTATTCATGTTCACTCATGTTCGGACTCATATTCATCATACGCAGACCTAAACTGACCTATGCTCAGACTCACTCGCAGTGAGGCTCAATCGCACTCAGACTTACTCATGACCCACTCGTACTCAGATGTCCTCATACCTAGACTCACTCACATTAAGATTCAACCATGCCCAGACACACTTTCATTCAGACCCGCTCACACTCTATCACTCACGCTCAGATTTACTCACAGTCTTCTCTCTTCTGGTTGTCCACTGCTCCCTCGCTCTTCCGTTTGTGTTTCCTTCGTCTCTCCTTAATATTTGAGGGGGATGGCGTCGCTGAAGCCGTCGCTGTCTTCGTCGTCGTCGTCTTTGTCGCGCCCGTCGTCTACGCGGACCCGCTCTCACACGCAGATCTTCACAGACAGAGTTCCTCAGCGAGACGTGAGAGGCGTATGAGATGCACATCTGGGGGATCTCCTCGTCGAGTAATTCGTCAAAGCGATGTGGGTGGGTCGCGGTTGGGTAGCGGGTGGGTCGCAGGTGGGTTGTGGGGTGGGTCGCGGGGTGGTCGCGGGGTGGGTCGCGGATGGGTTGCGGGCGCGTCACGGGCGATGACGACGACAACGACGCAACAACGCAACGCAGCAACGCAATAACGCAGTAACAATCCGCACCGTGGAACCCCCAGTCACGAACCCAGGGACAGTGAATGACCGTTCGCCTCCTCGCTCTGATTACCTGGAGACAATGGCCACCAGCCACACATGGGCGACAGAGGCATGCGTCGTGTGGTCCATCGCCGGGCATGCGCGCGGCCGCGGCCAGGAGGTGCTGTTGCTTGCCGTAACACACTTCTGGCCTGCACCTAGTGTGCGCCGCACCCAGGCCGCGAGAGGGGCGCGAAGGGGGCTACATCTCAGTTGAGGGAGCGGTAGCGGCGCTGGTGTTCCGCCACCCCTGGGGGTTCCCAGTCTGCCCCCTTCCTCGCCTCGATGGAGCCCTCTGCCGCCTCGCTCTCCCTGAGGATGAGCGCCTCCGCGGCCCAGTCGACCCCCATCTCTTGCTCTCAGGCTCCGCAGCTGGCAGGGCTGCCTTCAGCAGAGTGCCAACCTCCGAGCCGGCCCAGCCGCTCGCGAGCTCCTGCTCGGCGGGCGGCCGCCGTCTCGGGCCGTCCGAGAGGCTGGGCGGCGCCAGTCCAGCTCCGGCCTCGATCTCGAGGGCGAACCGTGCTGGGCTGGGATCGGGTGTTGCTCGACGAGCGAGTTCCACTACTCGCAACGTAACTACTCGCAGATGGCCTGGATCCCCCTGGGGGATCTACGATACATTACATCAGAGCAGACATGTGTTTTTCGGGCGTTTTGTGGCAGTAGGCACTTTGTGAGTAGTGGAACGAGCTCGGCGAGTTGTTTAAAGTGCCCCTGGCCTCCGCAGGGTTTCCAAGGAGGGCTCCCACGGCCTCCAGGGCACGCCGTGCGAGGCCCAGAGGGCCCCGGGGCTTCCACAGTGAGGCGGAAAGCTGGACCGTGAATGATGCTGATGTCTCCAGGACTGGCACCTGTAGGTCCTAGGCGAGAGATTTGCGCCGACTTGCGGTGCACGTGTCTCGCTGTGCTCGCTTGTCCGCGAACAGAAAAATCGATCGCCGAGCGCGTTCCACTGCTCGCAAAGCGCCTACCCGCGAACTTTCCCAAAATGCCTGTCTGCTTCGATGTGTAATTCATCGCAGATCCCCCGCGGCGGATTCAGGCCACTTGCGAGTAGCTACTTTGCGAGTAGTGGAACGCGCTCGTCTGACCGAAGGTGGGCGGTACCTCCTCCTCCTCCTCCTCCCCCTCCTCCTCCTCCTCCTCCTCCTCCTCCTCCTCCTCCTCCTCCTGCGAGGGGGCCGCCGCACCAGCAGGCCCTGCTCGTCCGCCGCCCGCGCTCGGCCGCAGCGCCCCGCCTCGCCGAGTCTTGCGCGCATCGGCGGAGTGTCCAGGGTGCCCCCGCGGCGTGGCATCGCCAGCGCCGGGACCCTGGGCGCCCGCAGGCCGGAAGCAGCATCCACAGCGCGTCGTCGCCGCCGCTGCCGTCGTCGCCGTCCTCGGCGTTGCCGTTCGCGTCGGCTCCGCCCCCGTTCGCGTTCCCGTCGTCGTCGCTGTTCTCGTCGTCGTTGTCCTCCCTGCCTCCTTCACTTTTTTCTTTTCCTTCCGCCCTCCTCGTCATCCTCGTCCTCGTCCTCGTTCTCGTCGTCGTCGTCGCCGTCGTCGTCGTCGTCGTCGTCCTCGTCCTCGTCGTCGTCCTCCTCCTCCTCCTCTTCAGGCAAGTGATCTTCCCGCTCGCCCTCCCGGGTCCACGGCCAAGATTGATATCCTCCGTCACGTTACCCGCCGCTGAGACAGCAAACCGGGTGCGGGAGGTTGCTAGCCTCTGCCCGAGGTGCTCGATGCCGAGGATGGCGGGCGCTCGCTCATTGGCTCCAGGATCAAGGTGTGCGGCTGGGTCCGCACTGTCCGTGTGCAGAAGGACGTCGCGTTCATCAAGTTCAATGACGGGTCCACCTTCAAGGAGATGCAGGCGGTCCTTGAGAAGGGCGCCAAGGGCTGGGACGAGCTCGGGGCCATCGGCGCGGGGGCCTCTGTGCGCGTCGAGGGCGAGGTGGTTGAGTCTCCCGCCTCTGGGCAGGATCGGGCGACGAACTCTATACATACCCTATACGACCACCCTTCGGTTGATAAGGAGGTTCGGGGGGGGAGGAACCAACGTTTCACTCGACCGGTCTCACTATCGATCTCACTATCGATCTCACTATCGGTCTCGCTCGATCGATCTCACTCGATCGATCTCACAATCGATCGCACTCGATCTATTTCATTCGATCGATATCACAATCGATCTGACTATCGATCTCACAATCGATCTCACTATCGATCTCACTATCGGTCTCACCATCTATCTCACATTCGGTCTCACTATCGATCTCACTATCGATATCACAATCGATCTCGCAATCAACGTCATCATCATCAACAACATCATCGGCATCCACGCCATCAACATCATCAACATCATCATCATCGGGGCACCATCATCATCATCTTCACCTCATCACCATCATCATCATCACCATCATCGTCATCATTGGGACACTATCATCGTCACAACCATCATCGTCAACATCATCATCAACGGAACACCATCATCATCATCATCATCATCATCATCATCATCATCATCGGAACACCACCATCATCATCATCTCATCATCATCATGAACAACATCATTAACATCATAACCATCGGGACTCCATCATCATCAGCAACATCATCATCATCAACATCATCATCATCATCATCATCGGGGCACCATCATCATCGTCACCATCATCATCATCACCATCATCATTATCATCATTTTCGGGACACCATCATCATCAACATCGCCATCATCATCATCTCATCATCACCCTCATCAGCATCATCATCATTTTCGGGACACCATCATCGTCATCATCATTAATAACATCAACATCATCGGGACACCATCATCATCAACATCATCATCATCAATCTCATTACCATCACCATCCTCGGGACACCATCATCATCATCATCATCCCATCATGTCATCGTCATCAGCATCATCAGGATCATCAACATCATCATTGGGTCACCTTTATCATCAGCAACATCAGGATTATCCACATCATCATCATCGGGGCACCATGATCACCACCATGGCCATCATCATCATTATCACCATCATCACCATCATCATCGGGACACCATCATCGTCACCATCATCATCATCATCAACATCATCAGCCTGGGACACCATCATCACCATCATCGGAACACCAACATCATCATCTTATCATGCTCATCATCATGAACAACATCATCAAGATCATCATGATCATCCTCGGGACACCACCATCCTCATCATTAGCAACATCGTCATCATCAACATCATCATCATCATCATCATCGGCGCACCACCATCATCGGGACACCATCACCATTATCATCACCATCATCATCATCGGGACACCATCATCATCAACATCAGCATCATCATCACCATCGTCGGGCCACCATCCTCGAAATCATCATCATCACCTAATCATCCTCATCATCAGCATCATCATTATCTGCACCATCATCGGGACATCATCATCGTTATGATCATCATCATCGGGGCACCGTCATCATCATCACCATCATCATCAACAGCATCAGCATCATCAACCTCATCATCATCATCATCGGGACACCATCATCATCTTCATCATCATATCATCATCTCATCAGCATGAACATCATCAGGATCATCAATCTCATTATCATCATCGGGACACCACCATCACCATCATCAGCAACACCAGCGTCATTAACATCACCATCATCGGGACACCATCATCATCACCACCATGGCCATCATCATCATCATCATTTTCATCATCATCATCAACCTCATCATTATCATCAGCATCATCATCATCATTGGGACACCATCATCGTCACCGTCATCATCATCATAATCACCAACAGCATCATCATGGGACACCATCATCATCATCGGAACACCACCATTATCATCTTATCATCAGGATAATTTTCATGAGCAACATCATCAACATCATCATGATCATCTTCGGGACACCACCATCATCATCATTAGCAACATCGTCATCATCAACATCATCATCATCGGGTCACCGTCATCATCGGGACACCATCATCATCATCATCATCACCATCATCATCATCGGGACACCATCATCATCATCAACATCAGCATCATCATCATCATCGTCGGGCCACCATCATCGAAATCATCACCATCACCTCATCATCATCCTTATCATCAGCATCATCATTATCTGCACCATCATCGAGACATCATCGTCGTTATCATCATCATCGGGACACCATCATCATCATCACCATCATCATCAACAGCATCTTCATCATCAACCTCATCATCATCATCGGGACACCATCATCATCATCACCATCTTCATCGTCATCATATAATCATTTCATCAGTATGAACATCATCAGGATCAGCAATATCATCATCATCGGGACACCACCATCACCATCACCAGCAACATCAGCATCATTAACATCATCATCATCATCATCATCATCGGGACACCATCATCATCACCACCATGGCCATCACCATCATCATCATCATCATCATCATCATCATTATCATCATCATCAACCTCATCATCATAATCATCATCATCATCATCAGGACACCGGAGGGGCACCGCGCGCGACCAGGCCCCGGACAGGAAGCATTTGGTCCGGCCGCGCCTCAGCCAGAGGCGGGACACTTCTCGCCCGCCCACGCAGCTTCGCCTCGCCCGCACGCACGGCACGCACGAACACGAAACCGAAACCCATTTCCCGGTAGGGGGGCTCTCCGTTCCACTTCGATCTCACCCCTCACCTCCGATCCACTGCTCCCTGGCCAGGCCCATCCTGAACCTAGGAATCGTGTATACGCCCTTCTGGCGAAGCCAGGAGGCCTGGCCATGGAGCAGTGGATGTGTATAGATCTCGCCTCCCTACAGGAGGTGGAGGTGTCCTGCAGCGGAGCCGAGATGGGCGTGCACCGCAGAGGGCCTCTGATCGGGCGATCGGGGGAGGGGAAGGGGAAAGGGGAGCGGGAGGGGGAGGGGGAGGGGAAGAGGGGGAGGAGGAGGAGAGGAGGAGGAGGAGGAGGAGGAGGAGGAGGAGGAGGAGGAGGAGGAGGAGGAGGAGGAGGAGAGAGAGGAGGAGGAGGAGGAGGAGGAGGAGGATGAGGAGGAAGAGGAAAAAATGGGAGGAGGAGGAGGAGGAGGAGGAGGAGGAGGGGAGGAGGAGGAGGAGGAGGAGGAGGAGGAGGAGGAGGAGGAGGAGGAGGAGGAGGGAGGAAGGAGGAGGAGGAGGAGGAGGAGGGAGTGGGAGAGGAGCAGGAGGAGGGGGGAGGAGGAGGAGGAGGAGCAGGAGGAGGAGGAGTTGGAGGTGTATTGCAACGGAGCCGAGAGGGGCGTGCACCTCCGAGGGCCTCTGATCGGGCGATCCGGGCCCCGGGCGCAAATCACGGACCCCCGGTCCTGCGCTCGCAGACCCCAGGCATGCAGCGTTTTGGACAGAGTTAGGACGGAGGGTTTCCTCCTCCTCCTCCTCGTCCTCGTCCTCGTCCTCGTTCTCCTCCTCCTCCTCCTCCTCCTCTTCTCCCCCCTCCTCCTGGTTCTCCTCCTCCTCCCTCCTCCTCCTTCTCCTCCTCCTCCTCCTCCTCCTCCCTCTTCCTTCTCCTCCTCCTCCTCCTCCTCCTCCTCCTCCTTCTCCTGATTCCAGATTTCTGGTTTCGGCATGTGGGGGCCCTTACTGTCAAGGAGGGGAAAAATCCACCCAGACCCCGACGATGGGCGTTTGCCCAAAAAACGGCCCCGGGCGTTCACTGCGCGGCCCTGCCCGGCTCGATTCCTTCCCTGGGTGCGTCAGTTGTCCTCCTCCTCCTCCTCCTCCTCCTCCTTCTCCTCCTCCTCCCCCTCCTCCTCCTCCTCCTCCTCCTCCTCCTCCTCCTCCGTTGAGCGGCTGCGCTTCTCGGGGTGGTCCTCCTGCTGTGCTTGTTTTCTTTCTCGCTGCTTTGCCGAGGGGCGCGGGCCCTCGCACCCCGCCCCCTCCGCCCCCTCTTGGCATCGCTCGGACGTGTGCAGTTTTTCTCGAGAGCCATCGAGGACCATCCTGGACCATCGAGCCAAAGAAACACGCACGAAACCGAAAAATGCATGGCAGATGGACGTCCGAGCGACGGCAAGCCCTGGAGTAGATCTTGTCTGTTTGTGGCGCCTGTTTCGAGCAGGGAAACAGTCGCATTAAGCAGAGGTCAGGGCCAGACCCCCCCTCCCTGCCCCCTTTCCGTACAAATGTCGAAGCGCCGAGTGAGAAAACGCCCGCAATCAGGGCGTAGATTTTTCTTTGGTTTCGGCCTGTGGGGACTCTTACTGGACCCTGAGGCTGTCAAGAACGACTAATGATGTAGAACCGGTCACAGGGAAAGGGTCGCGACTTCCGGGGATTGCGTGTTGAAAACGTCATGACATCGCATGCCTGGGACTGGGGCCGAGACCCTGCGCGCCTGGTCAACGGAGTGCTTCACGCTGTCGATCTGGGGCGTTGAGAGACGGCCTCGCCCTCGAGGGTCGAATGAGTTGGCACTTCTTCCTCGGTGGGAGGCGGCGGAAGGTTGGCCGAAGCAAAACGGGGGCGGCCCCGCTGGGGGAAGCCGACGGAAGGCCCGCGAAAGCCGGCGGAGGCAAAAGTTCCCTCCCAAGAGGTGTAGAGTCGGGCCGCTGAAGAAGGAACCCTTTTCGTTGGGGAGGGGCTCAGTGTTCCGTAATTGTTTTGCAGTTTGTTTTATATTCTCCTTAGGTCTTCGATGGGAAATCGAAGTTTAGCTTATGGAGAAATGGTGCCTCGTTCCTTATTTAGGGTTCCTTATGACAGCGTTTCGACTGTACTTATTTTGGTATCCAGGGCTCACGGAACCCGCCATCTGCCCCGAGGTCTTCGCCTGCTCGCGCCCGACCTTCTCCTCCAGCGCCCTTCTCTCGCCCCACGGGTGATCGAGGCCTCCTCTCAGAGCCCCGAATCATCAGGTCTGGGGGTGGTCAGGGGTAACTGCAGATTCGCGCCTCAGGGGCCCAGACCAGAGTGACCCTGGACCGCAGTGATCCTGGATCATTCGCGCGTCCAACCTTCCCGGATCATCAGGGCTGGGAGCAGTCAGGGGTAACTACAGATTCGCGCCTCGGGGGCCCAAACCGGAATTACCTCGGACCGCGGTTCTCCAAGAGAATTCGGGCGTCCAATCTTCGAAAGGTCGGGATGATCTCAGAGGAACGGGTAACGATACCGATGCCCTTCCCCCCCGTTTTTCTATGTCTCGGCCTCCTGGGAGCCCTCGTCGCTACCGCTGGATTCGCCTCGAAGTCCTGGTCAGAACGCACCCCAGGAGAGGTCCAGGGAGTAGCGGTATAGGTACCTTTGGGTTTCCCCACAGATGGAATCGGAATAGATGTGGTCGGAGGATCGCGCCGCATCTCTGATGCATCGGCAGTGCGGCTCGATGCGGAGCCCCATTTTCTCCACGCCGACGTCGCCGATGCATCGACGATGCATCGACGATGCGCTGAGGTCCTCCGACTCCATCCACCCCGACCCAATCTGGGAGGCCTCTAGGTGTGGGGTCTTTGGCAGGGTCCTCCAGCGCATCAGGGGCTTCGGTGGAGGACACAGAAACGGCATACATCTAAACTGTCAGAGCTTCGCGCGGACGTCTTGGATCGACACTGGACACCCCTCCTTGGTGCGCGGAGCGCGCCAGGGGCGGCGCCAGAGGCGCCGCCAGGGGGGTCCAGCACATCCGCGCGGAGCTCCGACTGTTTATGTTTATGCAGTTTCTCGTCTTCGACTTCTGGCAGGCCGATTTCGTGTTCGACGTGCCCACTCTACAAGACCGTGGAGAACACCGAACCGGGTTCCCTAGACCCCATCTCTGCGTGCCATTTTTCGAGCTGGATCGATCCGTGAGGGTTCCAGGGCGCGAAACCGCTCGAAAACTGTTTCGTGTCAACAAAAACTCAAAGCCTGGATCTGAGGGTGAGGTACACGACCCGACGTCGAGGGGTCTGTGGCAGGATCAACACGACGTCCCTTGCGGACGCAAGCCTCGGCGCGCGACCTCTCGGGCGTTCTTTGCGCACTGAGACCGTCCCGTGAGAACGAGGGCTCTCCCAGCTCGGGGGGTCCATCATCTTGTCATGTGGACTCTCACAGTTCCTTGCCCTCATCCTCCTCAAACTCCTTCTCATCCTCTTCCTCCTCCTCCTCCTCCTCATTCTCCATCATCTCCTCCTCCGTCATCTCTTCCTCCTCCTCCTCCTCCTCCTCCTCCTCCTCCTCCTCCTCCTCCTCTTACCCCTCCTTCTGCCCAACTTCCTCCTCCTCCTCCTCCTCCTCCTCCTCCATCTTCCCCTCCTCCACAGTGGCCACACCAAAGAAGAAGTCGGCCTGCCCTGTCCCCGCGGAAGGTATTCCGCCGGATACAGAGGGAGGGCTCTGCACGGCGGGGTCGTTGCACGCGCCGTGGCGCGGCGCTCGCAGGATGAGCTTGGCACTTCTCCCGGACACCGAGCGCTCCTCGTCCGCCGCCTCCTCCTCCTCCTCCTCCTCCTCCTCCCCCGTCCTCCTCGTCCTCCTCCTCGTCCTCCTCCTCCTCCTCCTCCTCCTCCTCTCCCCCTCCTCCTCCTCCTCCTCCTCCTCCTCCTCCTCCTCCTCCTCCTCCTCCTCCTCCTCCTCTGGTTTGCAAGGAGGACGAGGAGCGCTCGTGTCCTGCGTTTGCAAGTGGACATTGTCTAGCACTGGGGCCGTTCACTGAGTGTCTGCCCGCAGGGCTGTTCGCTCACCGTTTGCCCCCCCCCCCCCCCCCACCCCGTGTTTCGCATAGGTATGCTCTCTTGTCGTGCGCCAGGTTGGGGTAGCCAGAGGTTCCGTCATGCTGTCCGCTCCCATGTTCCCCCTCCCGCCGAGAAGTCGGCCTGCCAGAAGGTGCTTCACGGACATCTTTCATTCCCGGACAGCCCCAGGGACCCGCAAAAGCTATGGCGCACCCAGGGGTTAAATCGGGCCTGTCTTCCTACAGGGGGAATATTCAGAATTAGTCAAACAATAGTCAGGGGATTATTTTTTGAGTATGTGTTGGAATCTTGAGTATTTCTTGCGTATTTTTTGTTTTTCGTCCAAGATCCTCCTGTAGGGGGACAGGCCCGACCTAACCCTAGGGCCCCTGAAGATCGACGAAGACTGTGCCCCAGGGTTCCTTATAGTGGGACTTCCTAGCATACGTGTCCACTGTAGGAGGCCGCCTGCGTGGGAGGCGCTCGCACGGGCCTCTGAGGTGTGGACGTGCTTGGGGCCGTAGATGGGGCGAGCTACCCGCTGGCCAAGAAGCGGCACTCCATCGAGTTCCTGCGGTCGATCGCGCACCTGCGGCCCCGGTCCAACCTGATCGGCGCGGTGAGCCGCGTCCGCAACGCGCTGGCGGACGCGACCCACCGCTTCTTCCAGGACCGGGGCTTTCTGTACGTGCACACGCCGATCATCACCACCGCAGACTGCGAGGGCGCCGGAGAGATGTTCCAGCTGGCGGGTGGTGCTGGCGCCGAGGGTGGGTTCGGCAGCAACTCGTGGGGTCCTTGCATGTCCTCGGATTTCCGTCTTTGCAGTGCATTCGCGTGCGCAATCATCTGGTAGTCGATGGGAGAAAAAGAGAGAGAGAGAGAGAGAGAGAGAGAGAGAGAGCGATGATTTAGCGTCGATCAGCGTCGATGTAGCGCCGACTAGCGACGACTAGCGTCGATTAGCGTCGGTCAGCGTCGATTCGCAGGAGCCAGCGAGATGACGTGGGAGGCTCTTATGAGTTGCTACAGAAGGTGGGGAGTTCTTCGGGCAGCCCGCATTTCTGACAGTGAGCGGCCAGCTGGCTGTGGAGAACTTCTGCTGCTCGCTCGGCGACGTCTATACATTCGGGCCCACTTTTCGCGCTGAGAAGTCCAGCACCGCCCGACACCTGGCCGAGTTTTGGATGATCGAGCCCGAAATGGCGTTCGCCGACCTGAATGACGACATGAACTGCGCAGAGGACTACGTCAGGTTTTGCGCCAACACGGTCCTGGAGACATGCGCCTCTGACCTCGAGTTCTTTCAGCAGCGGATAGACAAAGAAGTCATCAATCGCCTCAAGCTTATCGCGTCAGAGCCGTTCAAGCGAATGTCCTACACGGAGGCAGTGGAGGTGCTCGAGAAGGAGATTGCTTCTGGCAAGGCGAAGTTTGAGTTTGAGGTCGCCTGGGGGAAAGAGCTGCAGACCGAGCACGAGAAGTGGCTCACTGACCAGCTCTATAAGCGCCCCACGATCGTCTACAATTACCCCAAGGACTGCAAAGCCTTTTACATGCGGATGAACGACGACGAAAAGACGGTCGCGGCGATGGACATCCTTTGCCCGGGCATCGGCGAGCTGATTGGTGGCTCGCAGCGAGAGGAGCGCCTGGACCGCCTGGACGGGCGCATCGAGGAGCTCGGCCTGGACCAGCAGGACTTCTGGTGGTACCGCGACCTGCGGCGGTTCGGCACGGTACCCCACGCGGGCTTCGGCCTGGGATTCGAGCGGCTGGTGATGCTCTGCACCGGGGTGCAGAACATCCGCGACGTCATACCTTTTCCGCGGTACCCTGGCCACGCGGAGTTCTGAGCGGCCCCGCCGCCTGGGAGGAGGCCCAGCTTTCCGGGGTAACGGTAGGGGGGGCTGGGCTCAGGGGGTACTCGTGGAGATCGCTGGTAGGGCCCCGACAGCTCCTCCGCCCAGGAGCGTTCGGATCAGCTACCAGGTGCCTATCGCCGATCCATCGGCGATGTAACGCCGATTCCGGGGTGATGTTGCCGGAAGTCTCGACCCACTCCCCGGGGCCAGCTCGTCACCCCGAGTCGGTTTTTGCGTGCCCCGTGGCCCGGAAAAAAATCGCTCTCGCCCCGCAGACCAACAAAAATGTCCCGTGGCCCGGCGAGGGCCTCCGGAGGCCGCGAAATCGGCAGCAAGCACCCCCGCCTCGATGTTTCCTCCCTGCGTTGTGGATCTCTGGGCGCCCCCCCGCAGCCAGTCCCCGCCCCCCTATCCATGCCTCTGCCCCCCCCTTCCCGCACGTCGGGCATGCCCCTCTGCAGGGGGAGTTCGTCCAGAACAGTAGAAACATGGTCAGGGGACGATGCTTCATGTTGTTTATACAAGTTTTCGGCTATGTGTTTTGTTTTTCTTTGTCCTCCCAAAATCCGCCTGTAGGAGGAAATGCCCGATCTGACTCTTCCCCTTCTTCATGGAAACCGACTGTATAGGAATTCCCATTGGAAACCGATTGTAGAGGAGTCTTATTGGACATCGATTGTAAGCGAATTCCTATTGGAAGCCGATTGTAAAGGAATCCTATCGAAAAAACAGGGGGTTGTATAGGAATCCTTTGGGGAAGTCGATTGTATAGGAACCCGATTGGAAATCGAAACATAGGAGTCCTATTGGAAACCGATTGCAAAAGAGCCCGATTGGAAATCGATTGCCTAAGAACCCGATTGGGAATGTAATGTATTGGGATCCTACTGGCAATCGTTGCATAGGAATCCTTTTGGAAACCGATTGTAAAGGTTTCCTTTTGGAAGTCAGTGTCGAGGAAGCCAGTGGGAAACCGATTGCATAGGAATTCTTATTAGAAACCGACTACAAAAGGAATCCGATTGGAAACCGATTTTGCAGGAGTCCAAGTGGAAACCGATTGTACAGGAGTCCTATTTGAAAGAAACCGGTTGTAAAGGAGTTCTTTTTGAAAAACGATTGTAAAGGAATCCTATTGGAAACCGATTGTGTAGTAATTTCGATTGGAAGCCGATTGTAAAAGACTCCTATTGGAAATCGATTGTAAAAGCACTCCTATTGCAAATCAATGTGTAAAGGAATCCTGTTGACAGCGGGTTGTTTAGGAATCCTTTTGAGAATCGACTGCATAGGAACCCGATTGGAAACTGAAAATAGGAATCCGATTGGAAACCGAATGTAAAGGAACCCAACTGGAAGTCGATTGTATAGGAACCCGATTGGGAATCGAGTGTATTGGGATCCTACTGGCAGTCGTTTGTGTAGGAATATTTTTGGAAACCGATTGTAAATATTCCCTTTTGGAAGTCCAATGTCGAGGAAACCAATGGGAAACCGATTGTGTAGGAAATCATCTTGGAAACCAGTTGTGTAGGAAATCAGATTGGAAACCGATTTTGCAGGAGTCTTATTGGAAACCGATTGCGTTGGAATTCGATTGGACATCGATTATATAGACACGTTATTGGAAATCGATTGCGTTGGAATCTTATTGGAAATCGATTGTATCTAAAGGGGGGGCAGCTCCTCTAGAGGGGGGGCGCCCTCTGGAAGCCCCTCTTTAAGGGGAACTATTGGCAGAACAATCCCTGTAGAAACCTCCTCTTGAAGGGGAACTCCCCTCTACAGTGTTGGAGCTGTTCTAGACTCTAAGAGGGACCCCCCCTCTAGAGAGGGGAGCCAAGCTTTAGAAACCCTGCCAGCTTCCCTCTCCAGCACATCACACGGGCCAGGAAGCCTTTGCAGGCTTCCCCTCCTCCTCCTCCTCCTTCTTGCTATCCCTCCTCCTCCTCCTCTTCCTCCTCCTCCTCTTCCTCCTATTCTTTGCCATTCGCAGCTGGCGGGGCGGGTGGGGCGAGGGATTGGGGTCGGGTTGGGGCGGAGGGTCAGGCCAGGTGCGCTTGCGCCGGTTCTGGCGTCCTGCCTCTCCCTCCCATCCCTTCCCATTGCGCTGATGTTTCTCTATCCGCGGACGCTTGTCATGACGAACCTTGCACTCTAAAGGGGACCTCATCGTGCTATGCGCAGTCAGAAAACGGGAGCTGCGTACATTGGAGGAGGGGGTGGCGGATGAGCAGGAGAATGAGCAATAAGAAAAGGAGGATGAGTAAGGAGGAGGACGAGGACGAATAGCGGCAGCAGGCGCTGGAATGGAAGGAGCTGGAGAGAGGGCAAGAGGGGAAGAAAACCTTCTCTTGCTATGCTGTGGCACGGTATGGGTAGCCATGCTATGCAACTTGTGCTATGCATTGGATGAGCTTGCAATTCATTGCGTTGCATATCATAGCGGTGCAGTGCGTGGTAGCCCTAATTTGGGTTGCGCCTGGTGCATTTGTAGCTGTCCTAGTGTTCTGTGGCTGTTTATATGGTTCGTTTCCGTGGTGTCTATAAGCACTCCCTGCTCCCCCCGCCTCGTCCACCATCGCCGCAATCCTCAAGGCGGGCGGGACAAAGGCCAATACCGTCGCCTTGGGGTATCACAGTCGTCCTCGAGATCGGCAGCAGCCACTTTTTGATTGGGCGCCTCGCTCCAGGAGTTGAAGCATGACGTACACACGTACATGAAACCTCGTTGGTTTCGAACATACGCATTGCCCGAACGTTCGTATGTGGCGGCGCACGCACGTGTTTTGTGGGCTCCCTAACTTTACAATCATCGCCAGACTGTCTGTCGCCATCCTGTCTCGGTCAGGAACGTGTGAGGCTTCCCCTCGCGCCGCACAAGAACTACCATACGCTCTATACCTCCCAGATTCTACATCCGCAATGGCCTCCCGCAGCTCCGCGCGCCGCTTCGTCGCGGCAGTGTTCGCTGCCGCAGCGATGCAGCCGGCGGAGGCCTCAGTTGCTCATGGATCTTGGGTTGCATCCTCTATCCTCCCTCCCCCCCTGGCTTCCCCCGCCCTCCCCCTGCCTCCCCCTCCCTCCACCTCCTCCTCCTCCTGACGACGCGAGAACACCTGACGAAAAAGGCACACGTATCGCATCCTCTCCCTCCTCCTTCCTTCGCTCCCTCGCATCCTGTCTCCCCGCATCCTCTCTACCTCCTCTCTGATCATCCCTTCCGCTCTCTCGTCCTCCCCTCCCCTCCTCGTGTCAGGCGTCGGGTGCTGGAGGGCGCACGTCCACGGACTGAGAGGGGCCTGGATCTCTCTGTCTCTCTCTCTCTCTGTCTGTGCCCCCTCTCTCTCTTTCTCTGTCTCTGTTTTTCTCTCTTTCTCTTTTTTTGTCTTTCTCTGTCTTGCTCTCTCTCTCTCTCTTACTCTATTCCTCTCTTCCCCTCATCCTCTCTTCCGCTCTTTCTCTCTTTCTCTCTTCCTCTCCTCCTCGCCCTCTCTCTCTCTCTCTCTTTCTCTTCTTCTCTCTTTCTCTCGTTCTCTCCTTTCCTCCTTCTCTCCCCCTCTCTTTTTTCTTTCGCCCTCTCTGTTTTCTGTATGGCTCTCTCTCTCTCTCTCTTGTTCTCTCTCTCTCTCTCTCTATTTCAAGGCACCCTTGAGAGAGTCACACATCCAATCTTTATTTTCCCCCCTCCACGTCACCGCAGCTGATCCTCAGCCGTTTTACTCATGCCGTTCTCCGGGAAGCAGGGTGCCCACGACACGATCATAGCATTTCCGCTTGGTGTCTCCCTCTCTTGCGACAGGCACCTGCTGGCAGCAGCATTTAGCATTTTTGGTGTCTGATCGCGCTAAGGGGCTCTCTCCAAGCTCAGGTTCAGCCAGCCTTCATCACCGACGGCTAAGGGAGTCACGAGAAACTGTACACTGTAATCCAGGTGTGCGCTTATTTTGGTCCAGTTTCTGTACATCCTCACTCCTTCGTTTTTCTGTTTCCCCGACGCCAGTGCCACCCTCGTTCCCGTCGATCTGTGAGCAGCCCGCCCTCTCCCGCTTCTTGCAGCAGCTCGTGTCTCGGAGACGCGACATATGGTTCGCATCCGCAGTCCAGACCTCAACCATATTCTGCGCGGTGCTTGGCCCCGAGTTGCGGACGCTGGAGGAGGCCCGGGGGAAATTTCAGTACGAAGGTGCGATATGCCGAGAGCAGACACATCAGATGATGCTGACGAGCCTCACGTTTTGTCAACGTTACGGTCGGACAGCAGAGTCAGAGTCGGAATCGGGCTGGGAGGATCCGGACGCGGAGAGCGATCAGCTAGTGAACGTGATGTATGCTGCTCTCGCCCTACGGTCTTCGACATCATTGGCATACACGGTGCGAATAATGTGGAGTTCGGGCTCCGACGATTCACGAGGTCGCGCCCAACCACCCAGCCTGCAACGGTGCAGCAGGCAATGGCCTTCTTCTCGCCCGTCCACGTCGAGCTGAAGCAGGAGGGCAACGAAGGGAATGGATTCGGAATCGGAGGACTCATGGGAATGTTTGGGCGTACATCTCAACCTCGCCACCTTGTGTGATTACGTGGGGCAATACCCAAGAGGCTTGCCTGTGCTACGAGGCGCCGCCCTGTGGAGCTCGAGCGGCGTTGTGCTCCTGACGTCGGGTCCAAGCCGTCTCCGCCATGCTCTGTCCTCCCGTGCCCTTCTTCGCTGGGAAAGAAAAGCTGTCCAGATGCTTCCGCCAGAACGGCGGCGTGGGATTCTTGATTGGGGTGAACCGATCGTGCAGACAGGAAAGCTTGCGATGCTTGAGGGTAATACATCGCCCACCGCGCAGTTGTTTACATTCTGGGGTCTCACGCCACACAGTGTGTTGGAAAGGCAGTTGCTCGAACAGGTCATTTCCCAAGACTCACTGGGCGCATTCAAGAGCATGTACGTGCCATCCTACATCCCCGAGTGAGATCTGGCAACCGACCCAGACACAAGGAGTTGAGTTGAGGAAGCGCAGGTTCGCTGCGTTTCATCCCGATGCTGCAGGCCCCGACGGAAGCCGCCAGTCTTCACTACGAGACACTTGCTTTTCGCAGATTCGGGTCCTCGGCGAACAGAGCCGACTCACGATAATCGGAGCAGGTCAGCCAGCGATGTGGTCTTGGCGTTCCCAACCTCCCTCCCCGATGCCAGCGACCTCGATGACGCTCCCCTTCGTGGCGAAGACCACCCCCCAGATGTGTTCACCCGCCAGCATGGTCGACGCCAGCCCCTGCCACGACCCCTCACCACAGAGGATCCTGAGAGGCCCCCTTGCAAGGTTTCCGGGGGCCCTCTTAGAGCCTTCCTCCTCCTCCTCCTCCTCCTCCTCCTCCTCCTCCTCCTCCTCCTCCTCCCCTCGACGCCTCACAACGATGGCTCGCGAAAGGTTCCATCTGGCCGAGGAGGAAGGCCCGCTCTGGATCTTGGAGCTGGTCTGTCTGGGTCTTCCACCTGCGTTTCGAGCCGGTCGATGGCGACCACCGCCGTTCTGCGCGCGCGTGTCCAGGCATGGGCCGGGCGCAGCATCGTTCACAGCGACCTTCCTTGCGCCAGAAATGTTGTTTCATTTTACCAGAGTCAGAACGGCGAGATTTCCGGTCAACCGTTACTTTAAGATGTTCGGACTGCCAGCGGCTAGACGCCCGATGCTGAAGATACCGTTTGAATTTCGTGATCGTGGGCTGGAGGGCATGGTCAGAGGCTCGATCCAGACGACGGCATGGTCTGAGGTGTGTAGCGGTGCTTCTTTAGTGTGCGGCGCACCTGCTTGTCTCTTTCTGTTCATTGTGCAGCGCGAATGGAACGCTTCAGACCAGGATTTTTCTCCTTGGAGGTTTCGCCCCCCTCCTTGGGTGTACGTGGGCTGCAGCCTTGCCTGGCGAAAAATCCTCCTCCTTCTCCTCCTCCTTCTCCTCCTCCTCCTCCTCCTCCTCCTCCTCCTCCCCTCTTCCTCCTCCCCGTCCTCCTCCCTCCCCTTCTACTCGTTGCTTCCTTCCTTCTCCTTTCCTCCTGCTCCCTGCCTGCTGTCCTGCCTGCCCGCCCGCCCAGCCGGCCCTGGTCTCCCGCCTGGGCGTCCGTCGTCGTCTGCCTGCTTCTCCTCTCCTCGTCCCCTTCCGCCGGACAGCACAGCCTGCTCGGGACCAGCGGTGCGGCACGTAGGGTTTCGGCCGGAGGGCCCGTAGCGATCTTCCAGCAGTTCAGTGCTCCTGGGTCGCTTTTGGCCATTTGTCTCAGTGGGCCAGCTCGGACCATCCTGCGCCCGACCGACCTCGCCCCCCTCCTCCTGCTCTCCGAGGCGCTCGCGGGCTTCGCCGACGCCTTCTTCGACGAGGGCGACCTGAGCTCCTTCGTTCAGACGTCCGCCGTCGTCTCCTCCGGGAGCCGCGTGGCCGGGGTGCCCAAGGACGCGGCCTGGGGCTGTCGGCGGCCCTGATCCGGCCGGCGGGGGTTTCGACCCCTGCCGTCTCCCCAGACATGCTCGCAACGTGAACAGCTCACGACGGGAATCACCACCCACCCAACCACCCCAACCCAACCCGAAGGCCTCAATCTGTCCTCCAGTTCCAGCGTGGGGGGGGGGTCGGGGAGCACCGACAAAAACACGGGGCACCCGTACCCCCCCCCAACCCGGAATTCGGGTCAAACCCGGGTCTTCGGGTTGGGTTGCGGTGGTCTGGTAGGCAGTCGGGGAAGCTGTCGGCCGTTTTCGGCCTCCGAGGGGCCCTCGCCGAGCCCTGGGACCGTCGCGGAACGACTCGCGAGGACAAGCCGACCCCGGGGAGTCTCGGCGCTTCCCTGGACCCCAACATGAAATACTCAGGACATCGCGTGTCTGGGTCGACCTGCCTAGCTCTGTCGATGGCGTCGCCTTGGTGGCCTTCTCTCCCCCTCGGGCGCTGGATCGGCGGGCCCACCCTCCCCTCGGGCTCGGCTTCGCTGGAGGGCCGAGACTGCCCCCGAAGGTCGACATAGCGTGTAGAAAGAGGGAGAGAGAGAGAGAGAGAGAAACAAAAACAGAGAGATCGGACAAGTAGACAGAGAGATCGGACAAGACAACATCGTCGACAGCCGGCTACTGCGGTAGCCGAGGCCGTCATCGCACTCTTGGCGGTGGTGCGCACCTTGAGGGACAGGGGATGTTGAAACAACCCCCCCCCGGCGCTAAACGACTGAGGTGAAGGGACGGGGTGGTGAGCAGGCGATGCGCCACGTCTCTCTGCGCCCCGCGAGCCTGCACGAGGGCCGCATGAGGGCGGGGCCGAGACCGGACCCGTCGTGCTGCTCTCGCGACGCTGGGGCCCAGGCGGGCAGTCGTCCAACCGCGGGCTTCCGTAATTCCAGATGGTGGGAGGCCCATGCACACCTGGAAAACAGGCACGCAGCGAGGGTCTTTAGGTTCTCATGCTTCGCGGGCCGGGTGAGCATTCTTTGTCAGAGGTCGCCAGCGTTGACGCCGCGGCGATGCCAGGAGGGGGGGTTGACGGCAACGCTAGGGGGGGGGGATCAGGGGGAGAAGCATCGACCCCCAATCGCTCACTGATCGCCGATCGGGCCCCGATAGTCCACCCCGCTCAGGAATGTTCGGATTCGCTGTCGGATGCCTATCGCCGATCCATCGGTGACGTATCGCACATTGCAGTTTGATGTGTCCCCCCTTCGACTAGGGGACCAACTACAGACTTGATTTGCCTCACATTTGATTTCCTCGCCGAATCTTCGAACAATGCGTCTACGGTTCGTGTGTGTATAAATTTGTATATACACACGAATCTGAGGTGTATATATACACACTAATCTTATACGTATTTTGTGGTGGAGTCGACGGAACAATGACTCGTGGGGCAAACCAATGTTGTAGGCGATCCCCCGCTCGATCCACTGGGCGAGTCCCCCCCCCGCGCCCACCGCTGCCCCTCACAAGGGGGTCGGCGGAGGCGGCGGCGCATTGGGGGCCTCGCCCGCCGAGGCCACCACGAGCGACCCCTCAGAGAGGGCGGAGCGGCGGACCGTGGGCGGCCCGCGGAGGAGGGGGAGGAGGAGGAGGAGGAGGAGGAGGAGGAGGAGGGGGAGGAGGAGGAGGAGGAGGAGGTGGAGGAGGAGGAGGAGGAGGAGGGAGGAGGTCGAGGGCCCACTGTCCACCACCGCTACCACAGGTAAGCCAGGGGAGAAGGGAGGTCGGGGAGGTTCCCCTCCTCCTCATCCTCCTCCTTTTCCTCCTCCTCCTTTTCCTCCTCCTCCTCCTCCTCCTCCTCCTCCTCCTCCTCCTCCTCCCCCCTCCGCTGCTACGTATGGTAATGGTGGTGGAAAATCGGCCCATCAATAAGGGCGCCCCCGAGGGCGCGAAGTTATTCGCTCTTCGCGCTTCGCGCTTCGGCTCCGATTTGTTCCTTATCCTCCTCTTCTCCCCTGGGGGGCGGCACGAGAGCGCAAAGCTATTCGCGCTTCGCGCTTCGCGCAGCGCGTAGCGCGAAGTTAGTCGCCCTTGATCTGAGACGACCCCTGGCAACGTCCAGAACTCCTGGGCTCTCGACTCGAGGCTCGCGGACCCCGCGCCGCAACGACGCCGCCCGCAGTCCATCCAGCCCACTCCAGATCGAGTGGCCAGGCCCTGCTTATGGTGCACCCTCGAACCGTCCCTCCTCGACAGAAAGAGACCACCTCGAGTCACGAACAAATGACGACGCAAGTTTTTTCTCGATGTTTGGCCTCTGGCACATCGACCGGGCCTCGGGGCTGTCAAAAACCGGCGCAGGATCAAAAGCCGGTCCTTGGGAGAAGGTCCAGACATCTGGGGTCCACGCCATCAAAAAACATGACGTCGGGGAAGCCCCAGGGGAGAAGAGGAGGATAAGGAACAAGAACAAGGACAGGAGGATAAGGAACAAGGAACAAGGAAGGGTCCAGCCTGGGAACGAGGAAGTCGAAGCACAGTGCCGTGGGGCTGCCTGGCGGCTCCTTCGCGCTGGCTGGCACCTCTTCGGGAGCACCCGCTGCCCCCGTCCGACGATGGTGCGTTGGAGCATCGCCCCTGAGCGCCAGCATCGCTTGACCGATCCCCATTCCCACTGGACCACGGCATGGCAGCACCACCAGCCTACGGTAGGTTCGCGTCGTGTCGACCGGCGGCGACCCCGACGCCGGCGTTCAACGTTGAACGCCGGCGGAGGCCCAGAATCGGTCGATGTTGAACGATCGGACGTTACGGAAATGGCCGATCGTTCCAGGTTGAACGATCTTCGCGGCGTCAGGGACCAACGCCCAGGTCGACACGGCGCGAACCTGCCGGACTCTGCCAGGTGGTGGCAGGCTCCGCGAGCCCCGAGTGGAACCTCAAATGTACTAGGATCCGTGCCAATCCACCTGAAGGCAAGTCTGCCAGTTGGGCCAAGGCCATGCCAGCGGGGATGGGGATCGGGTAAGTACACGACGCTCAGAGATTCGGCCACCCCTTGATGGGCTACGGCCCCGCCGCAGACCTCAGCAGGCGCTCCAGGCTCGCGCGCGGGGCGGCATCGGCGCCCACACGTCTGTCCCTCTGCCCCACAGCATATTTCGATTGATCTCTCCCCTCCTCCTTGTCCCTCATCTCTTTTGTCCCCCTTTTCTTTCCACTCGTCTTGTCTTCCGCCGTAAGGGCAAGCCAGGAGGGAGCGAGTGAGAGTTGTGATGTAGAAGGGAGCTCAGCGTTACAGCGAGAACGGCGAGCTAACAACAAACTTATAGCAAGCTAGAAACAAGCACACCACCAGCTAAACACAAGCGGAAGCATACCTACCATACTGCAGGCTGAACACAAGCTAGAAGGCAAGCTAGAAGCGAGCATAAGGCCTGCCAACATTATGGTTGCCTCAGTTTCGACAAACTCAGGAGCTTATAGAAACTCAGCCCCTGATGTTCTAGAAACTCATGCGTTGCTGACAGCTCACGGGGCAAATTTCTAAACACCCACGAGACGAGCTTTTAGAAACTCAGGAGTTTCGAGTTTCTCAGACCTTTGATGTTCCAGAGAGCCACGCGTTTCTAGACACTGAGAGCCCCGACTTTCTAGAGTCAGAGCAGGCGAATTTCTAGACGCTCGTGCGACTCAGGCCCCCGAGTTTCCGAAACTCGGGCCCCCTAGTTCTTTAGAAACTCAGGGGCCGAAGTTTCTAGATGCTCGTGGCGCGAGTTGTTCAGAAACTTTTCAGCTGAATGAAGTCAGAGTAATCTGGGGAAGCAGTTTTCGATCGCCCGCCCTCTTTTCGGTGAAGCTATATCGCTTCTCGCCCCTGGAAGTGATATCCCGCCCCCTCGCCCCTCAGTGCGGGATCCCACCAAGATCCGAATCTGGTTTCAACAAGACTCTGATAGTATCTCACTGACTTTCGAGAGTACGCACTGTTTTTTTAGATAGCGTCCTATGGTACGTTTAGATTGTCTCAGGGTTGTCTCAGGGAATTGGACTCTCGGTGGGGGCTCTTGCCTCCGAAGAGGCTGTCTTGAGGTTTCTCTTGGGCTGTCTTACTCCTCTTACTCCCACCTCCCCCCAGCGGAGATATGTAGCTACATACTTCGTCGTGGTGCTAACGATATCGCCCGGCGGCTTCCCCGTGGGCAATTATTTTCTTGATTGCAACGGATAGCGTCGGGGGATTCATCATTGCTTTCCAGGTTTACCGACTTTCTAAAGGCTCTGGCGGCGAGGTTCTAGGAACTCATGAGTTTCGAAACGCTCAGGTGCCTGAGATAGAGTCATGAGTTTCTGGAAAATCCAGGAGGATGGGTCGGGGGACGAGGCGAGAAACTCAGGATCTGAGTTTCTGAAGAGCTCATGCGTTTCTAGAAACCTCCAGGTGTGGAGCGGGACGGGAAACTTGCACGCCTGAGATTTCGAAGAGCACTCAGGAAACACACTTAATTATTATACAAACCCAGCGATTGGATTCTCTGGGCAGACCAGCCACACCTGGGGGAACTGTGGTCCTTACCCACCCCCTCCAGGGAGGCTTCTCGGCTTCGGTACCCCTCTCGAGAGATCTTCGATGCGATGCGTTTCACGAAGGGGGGCGGGGTGAGCATCGAAGCACCTCCAGTTGTGGCTGTGCGGCAGAGCCTGGCCTCGGGGCTCTTTTGGGAATCCAGATGGTGTTTCCCCGAGGAACTGGGGGGGTCCAAGGATCCCAGCCGCCCGACACCACCACCTCTGCCCTTTCTGCCACAGATGAGCAAACACTCTTATAGGCAGAGCCCAGGCTGGAATCGTATGGCGCGCTCAGGCAGGGTCTCGCCTCCGAGGGATTGAGAGGTTGACTTCTCTTCTTCGGTGAAAGGTGGCAGTCGACCAGTGGAAGCAAAACGGGGGTGGTTCCTCCAGCGGAAACAGCGTTCCCCTCCCTCCAGAGGTGCGCAGTTTGTTTGGATTCGGGGTTTCCGAAGTGGACCAATGTTGAAGCCTTTCCCGCGTGTAATTCGCGCCCAGTTGAGGGCCACGCGCAGACATATTACAGAGCATCGGTTCTCCCTATGCTCGGTTGCTTCGATCCCGAATTTGTTGCACCAACCCGTGTAAATATATCGATATATGTATGTGTATGTAACTGTATGTATGTATGTTTGTATGTAGACCTGTATGCATGTATGAATGTCCGTATATGCATTGTGTTTGAATATGTCTATGTATATACATCTGTACAATTATAATGGTATGCAGATGTATATGCATGTGTATATGTAGTTGTGTATGTAGATGTGGACGTATATGCATAGAAATGTGTAAATGTTTTTGTAAACGTATATGTATATATGTACGCATGCATATATGTACGTGTGTTTGTATGTTTACATGTATATGTATATATACATATGCATGACTGTGTGCGTGTATGTATGTATGTATGTGTATGTATGTATGTATGCATGCATGCATGCATGTCTGTCTGTCTGTCTGTCTGTCTGTATGTATGTATGTATGTATGTAGGTGTGTACATGCGTGTATGCATGTATGCATGCGTACATGTATGTATGCATGTGTGTATGCATGTGTGCATGGTGGTACGCACGCACGTATTTATGCATGCATGTATGCATGTATGACTATTTGTATGCATGTTTTGTGTATGCAGGTATGCATGTATGCATGTATGTATGTGCGTGCATTTATGTGTCTGTATGTGTGTATGTATGTATGCACGTACGTACGTACGTATGTATGTATGTTTGTACCTATGTATGCATTTATGTATGCATGTATGACTGTTTGCAGTTATGTATGTCTGCATGCATGTATGTATGTATGCATGCATGTATGCATGCATGCATGCATGCATGCAGGTATGTATGTATGTATGTGTGTATGTATGTATGTATGTATGTGTATGTATGTATGTATGTATGTATGTATGTATGTATGCATGCATGCATGTATGTATGTATGTATGTATGTATGTATGTATGTATTCAGCTTTACGATTGTTTATATATGCATGTGTATGTGCAGATCTACGTTTTGTGCGTCCAGCTGTAAACTCTCTTGTTATGTCCCTCCTCTTCTGGTCACCTCTCCTATGGATTTCTTGCTCCTCCCTTCAATTCATGCTTCCTTCTTTCCTTCCCGTCTGCTTCCTCCGTGTCCCCCTGCCTCCCAGCCTACCCCTCGCATCCTTTCCCGCGCTCGACTCGCCCACCCCTCCTGTCTGCAGTCGCCGCGGGGAGGAGTGCGAGGCAGACGGCCTGGCGCTGCACGGGGCGGAGGGAGATTTCGGCGACATCGACGTGGTGGGCTTCATACAGACGGGCGTGCAGGTCCGCTGAGGCTCTGGAACTCTCTGTGCCTCATTGAGACCACAGCCGGACCGAGGCACAAGATCGAGGCCAGTTCGGGGAGGGTGCCCCACGGCTTTTCGCGCTCGTGGGATGTTCATTGTGCGTCGTGGGGTAGGGCACCCTCGGATGTTCTTCGGTTTGGGCCCGCGGAGGCTCGTAGGTTCTGAACGGGAGCGTTCCACCGACCCCCACATCCCCATCCCCACCGAGGAGGAGGAGGAGGAGGAGGAGGAGGAGGAGGAGGAGAAGGAGGGGGAGGAGGAGGAGGAGGGGGAGAGGAGGAGAGGGGGAGGAGGAGGAGGAGGAGGAGGAGGAGGAGGAGGAGGAGGAGGAGGAGGAGGAGGAGGTCCGACTGTACTGAGGCTTCCGGGGGCAGATCGTGGGCGGGCCGCGGCCGAGACGTGGCTGTGCTTCCCGGGCCACGGCGGGGCGACGACCAGGCCGGTCTTCTCGACGCTTCGCATATCTCCACCGGCCGCCTCTCGGTTCGCTGCTGCGCCTATGTGCGTCGTCTGCGAATTTAGTTCATTTTGTATTGTGCATGTGCAACTGCGAGCATGCTTGCAGGTGCGGTCGGCTGTCGACAGTGACGGCTGGATTCGCAAGTTTACAATGTACCGCGCCCCGGACGTTGTGACCGCTCCCTGGGCTTTTCCTTGGAGCCGCCGAACAAACAAATATCTCCACCGGCCCATCTCGGAGCGAGGTCCATGCTCGGCACGAACGAACTGGGTACGGAAAGAACGGGTACGATGCCCAACAGCAGTTCCTGCTCATTTTGAACAGGACTCGCTGTCCGCGCCGCCGTGGCCTGTGTCCATTTGAGACAGAAGGCCGCCTGCCCAACAGCGGCCGCTGTTGGTTTGGGACAACATGTGTTGTTGGGCATTGCACCCTTTCTTGTCGTACCCATTTCGGGCGTCCAAACATGCGAGTGTCACGGTGTTGAAGGAGGAGGAAGGAGGGAATAGGAAGGAAGGGAGGTGGCTATGGTCGGAGATGTTCACGTCCGCTTTTGGATATGCCGCCTGTGCAGCGCGAGCGTGGTTTCCGCGGGAAACGGGGCCTTCGACAGCTCAATCGCCGGCTTGCTCCTCTTGGCCGCTTGCCAGTGCCAAGCCTTCCCGGGCGACGAGCCCCACGGGGGGGCGCCTCCGCCGCCCAACCCGTACCCACAGTCCTGGCCGACATCTGGACGGGACGCCCTGGTCACCCACTGGGCGTTGGACGCGATGCGCGCGAGGCGGGCTTGCCCCTGCCGGGCGGCCGGCTGCGGGGATCGCATCGAGAAAGGGTGAGTTGGGCGTGCTCCGCCCCGACCAGTTGATCAAGGCTCGACTAACACATCCCCCGCGCTGCGTCGAGGGCGGGTTTGGGCCCTCTGACGGGCTCGGGGGCGCCAGCCTCGCTGCGGCGGAGCAGGCAGACGCCATCCGCGAGTGCCGTGACCGACCCAGTAGGACCACGATGGCGGAATACGTCGAGGACCTGCCGGGCGAAGCGCGCGAAAGGTGACCCCGAACAACACCAGCAAGCAATCTCTCTTGGCGGCCCCTTTGCCCGACGCGGACGAAGGAGGACGAATGAGGGCGAAGGAGGACGAATGAGGAGGGCGACGACGGAGGAGGACGACGGACGATGGAGGACGAGGGAGGACGAACGAGGATCTGGAGGAGAAGAGGAGGAGGAGGAGGAGGAGGATGACGAAGGAGGAGGAGGACGAAGGAGGAGGAAAGAGGACGAGGGAAGCCGAAGGAGGAGGAGGAGCAGGAGGACGAAGGAGGAGGAGGAGGAGGAGGAGGAGGAGGAGGAGGAGGAGGAGCCGACGAAGGAGGGAAAGGGGAACGAAGGAGGACGAAAGAGGACGAAGAAGGACGGAGGAGGAGGAGGAGGAGGAGGAGGAAGAGGAGGAGGAGGAGGAGGAGGAGGAGGAGGAGGAGGAGGGGGAGGAGGATTCTTATCATGATGCTGATGGTGAGTAGGAGGAGGAGGAGGAGGAGGAGGAGGAGGAGGAGGAGGAGGAGGAGGAGGAGGAGGACCAGCGTAAACCCAATAGTCATCAACGATGTTGGAATGAACCCTCCCTCCACGCTCCCTCTTCGTAGGCCCTTACAACGGTTCATTCTCATTGAGGGAATTGCCTCGTTGGAAGACAATCGTTTGAAGATCCTGAAGCGCGCCAAAGGATTGCTCTCGGGATTTCAACGCCACGTATCAACCTGACTGCTGCGTCTTGACGATCCGGAAGCGTGCCAGAACGCCGTTTTTGGGACGTCAACACCGCGAATCAACATAACTGTTGCGCTCGCATAATCCCCATTTCTTCCAAAGCACCATTTCTGGTACGTTGATCATGGGGATCCGTGAAACTTTTGCATGTTTAAAACGAATGGGCGCGGCGCTAAGGCGAGAGTCACATTTTGAAAAGGAAGCGCCCTCAATCCGTGAAGCTTTTGCAATGTTAAAATACTAATGTGCGCGGCGCTATGGCGAGAGTCACATCTTGAAAACCACCCGCTCTCAATCCGTGAAGCCCTTCCACTTTTTCAACGAATGTGCGCGGCGTTAAAACGAGATACACATTTCGAAAACGACCCGCCCTCAATCCGTGAAACTCTTGCACACGCTTGAAAACGAATCTGCGCGGCGCTAAGGCGAGAGCCACATTTTGAAAGCGACCCGCCCTCCATCTGTGAAACCATTGCCACTTTTCAAGCTTCAGAGTCATAAATGGTGAGGAAGTCTCAGGCGAAACGCCTGGCCCGCCCTAAAAACTGGCCTCGGGGTGCGACAGAGAGAAATTATCTATCAGGAGAAGGAATGGAGGAGGAGGAGGAGGAGGAGGAGGAGGAGGAGGAGGAGGAGGAGGAGGAGGAGGAGGAGGACGAAGTAGGAGGACGAAGGAGGAGGAAGGAGGACGAGGGAGGACGGAGGGAGAGGAGGAGGAGGAGGCGGAGGAGGAGGAGGAGGAGGAGGAGGAGGAGGAGGGGGAGGAGGGGGAGGAGGACCAGGAGGCAGGGAGGCGGGCGGGGGATGGCCCGAGGGCAGCAGTGAGCCGCCAGGTCGCGGCGCGCCCGGCCGCCGAGCCGGACGGCGACCCCCTCTTCGACGCCGTGTCGCTCTGAGCGCCCGGCGCGGCGCGGCAGGGGCCTCCTCAGGGCTGCGGCAGCAGGCCGGGGGCAACGATAGGAGGTCTCAAGGGATAGATGATGACATGCTGTATCTGATGGAAGAGAATCCATGGGAAGCTTGTCCAAGGGGGATTGTTCGAGGGGTTGTTCGGATCCCTGCTGGGTTGTCCAAGCGGTTGTCCGGGGTAGGTCGTCCTGTCGTCATGAATCAGCACGGGTTGTCTGGTTTGTCCGCGGGGTTGTTTGGGGATTTTGTTTGATTGGTTTTTTCCGCTGGATATAGTCAGCGTCGCCTTTCGGAGATCCGCGCGGTTCTCTCAGATCGGCGCCGAGTCCCCCCCTTTGGCGTGCGGAGCATGCCAGGGGCGCCAGAGGCCCTGCCTGGGGGGTTCCAGCGCCGACCCGAGAAATCCGCTCGGACCTCCGAAACTTTCTGTTCCGGGCTGGACCTAAACGGTGTTTCGGCGATTTCGTGGGCCGTTTTCGTTCCGATATCGTTTTGCGGTAAAGGCGAATCGAAGACAAAACGAGGGAAATCGAAAACACAACGAAAACGAAAAACACCGTTTAGGTTCAGCCCTGTTTCTGTTTATGCCATTGCTTCTTCCCCGAAGGTCGGCGGCTTGGCTGCCTCGATACGCCCGTTTTGAAAGGTAACACGTGCAGTCAATACGTTCTGGCTCAACAAATTTGCCCACGTTTTTGCGAATGCATCGCGTCAGACCTACGTTTTTGGTCTATGTGTTGAGCTCCATGCCAATACGCTACGTGTTGCGTGTTGCGTATCTGGGCAGCTAAAGGGGGGATCGGCAGGGGGGATGCATCTACCCCCAAGCGCCCATTGATCGCCAGTAAGGGCCCGATAGCCCCTCCCCGCCCAGGAGCGTGCGGATTTACTATCGGGGGCCTATCGCCGATCTATTGGCGATGTATCGCCGATTCCAGGTCGATGTCTCCCCCCCTATCCCAGTCCCCTGGTGGTCGTCAGGTCATAACCCCGCCTCCTGCGGCCGTTCGAGACGATTCTGGCACCCCCAGAACATGTTCGGCGAGGCGCAGCCGCTGAAGGCATCCCGAGGCTTGAAACCCGCCACTAACCAACGAAAGCGTTAGAGAAACTCGGGCCGCGAAACTTCGAGCCAGTCCCCACCCCTTCCCCACCCCTTATCGTTGCCCCTCAGCAGGGGCGGGCAGTCGAAGGAGGAAGAGGTGCCGATGCGGCTGCCCTTGCCTCCAGAGGCCCCTGTTAGGGCCTCGACGATCGAACTTGGAGGATCGAGGAGGAGGACCGAGGAGGAGGAGGAGGAGGAGGAGGAGGAGGAGGAGGAGGAGGACCGAGGAGGAGGAGGGAGGAGGAGGAGGAGGAGAGGAGGAGGAGGAGGAGGAGGAGGAGGGTGGAGGAGGGGGAGGGGGAGGAGAGGAGGAGGAGGAGGAGGAGAGGAGGAGGAGGAGGAGGAGGAGGAGGAGGAGGAGGGGAGGGGGAGGAGGAGGTGGATGATGGGGAGGGGGAGGAGGAAGGGAGGAGGAGGGGGAGGAGGAGGAGGAGGAGGAGGAGGAGGAGGAGGAGGAGGAGGAGGAGGAGGAGGAGGAGGAGGATCGAACTTGGAGGATCGAGAGGTGTTTCGACGTCTGCCGCCCTTTCCGGGCCTCCGCGGGTCTCCTCGTGGCCACGGTCACCCTGGGAGAATGCTAGGGCCAGAGCGCATCCCAGGAGATGTCCACGGGCCGACGCTGACCGCCAGCGCAGGACGAACAGCCTGTCCCTGGGAGTGGGCCCCTTGGAGCACGGAGCAGAGAGGGACTTGGCATCGCTCGGTCGTGTGCATTTTTCTTCGGCGAAAGCCATCGAGGAGCATCCTCGACCATCGCGCCGACGAAAGCACGCACGACACCGAAGAGTGTGCACGGGGAACGGACGCCTGAGCGATGGCGAGGGGACGGGAGCTAGAAGAGGAGCTGGACGGCCCGTCGGAGACGCTGAGAAGGGTCGCAGGCCTAGAGGTTGACACCAACACCAAGATCGGCGGTGTGCCTCCACCGAGGGAAGACGATCCCGATCTCGGTGATGGTGGTAATATTCTGGCTTCCAGGGGGACTGAACTGTTACCACCAGCACCGAAATCCAGGATCGTCTTCCCAATGTGGAGGCAACCCCCTTTGCTGGTGTTGGTGCCAATTTCCAGGCCTCCCAAAGGGCGCTTGTCGGGTCGGGCGAAAGGGGGGGATAGCAAAGGGGGGGTTTGAGAATCAGCTCACGTAGCTGATCTTCCCGGCGCCTCCCGGCGCCGGAGGCGGCTATGTATCGAGGAATGGGCCCCTCGGCGAGGCCGAAACCAGCTGCATGCAGCAAATTTCGTAACCCCCCCTTTCCCAATCCCCCCCTTTCGCCCGAGGGTCCCCCCCCCCCGGGGAGGCGGCATCGGGCGGGCGCGGGGGGCAGCAGCCACCCGGGCGGCCGCGCGGGCGCGCGCCGCGGCGCCGAGCCGCGCCTCGGCCGCGCGGTGCGCAGGCGACGCTGGCCTGCGCCCTCGAGCCGAGAAAGATGCTTTCGACGATCACGGATCCAATGATGACGATGACGATGACGATGACGTCATCGTCATCGTCATCGCCATCGTCATCGTCATCGTCATCGTCATTGTCACCGTCATCGCCATCGTCATCGTCGTCGTCATCGCCATCGCCATCGTCGTCGTCATCGTCATTGTCACCGCCATCGCCATTGTCATCATCATCGTCGTCATCAGCTTTCGACGATCACCGATCCAATGGTGTGGCCCAGCAGCTCTGTGGCCGCTCTGAAGCTCGATAGGTAGTCGAAGTGCAGCTCGACGCAGCAGAACAGTTGCAGCACGGAGTGAACTGTTGACTATGGTTCGGTCAGTGGTGGCGCGCGGTGTTTTGGTTGCAATTCTGGGGAGGTTGAATTCAGCATCGGCGATGGTATAGTCTTGGTCGGAAGTCACATTAGTCTGGCTGATCCCGCTGAATCCCACTCGATCCCGCTCAATCTGGGTCAATCCTGGGCTCAATCGGGCTCAATACTGCTCAATCGGGCCTACTGGCTCCGAATCGGGTTTCATGTCCCGTGCCTTGGCGACGTTGGTTAAAGAATGTGTCCAGGCGGCGTCGGACCCTGGAGGGCTCCTTATCTTGTGAGGCCGGCAGTGATGTCCACGGCCAGTCCACGATCGGAGCTCCACCGGCTCCTGTACCCTGGATTCCTCATCCCATGGTTCTTCATCAAGTGCTCCGCCGTAGAGCCATCCCGCACAGCAAGGACGAGCGGCTTTGCGAGGCTGCCCTCGCATCCTTCCCCTTCGGCCCCTCCGTGGCCGCTTTCGCTCGCCGCGCCCCGCCCGCAGAGTGTCGACACGGCCCTCCAAGGCCCCTTGCATCCCTATCGGGCGTCCTTCTTGTACGGGTTGACTGTGTAATCGTTCTTGCGAAGACCTCCCTGAAGCTGCCTCCCCAGGGTGGGTGCGCGGTGTGCGCAGTGTGCGCAGAACGGCGTTCCGATTCGCTGCCGTCGGGCACGGCGGCAGAGACACGAGGGAGGGTCGGGGAGCAGATGTCGGGAAAAAGACAGAAAGAGAGAGAGAGAGAGGGCGTGGCAGTAAGAGAGAGAGAGAGAGACACACACACACACACATAGCGCGAGAGAGAGAGAGAGACCACAACGGTTCGACGAGCCAAAGTTCGTCAGGGCCCGCGGCTACGAGCGCCGCGCGGGCCAGTTTCTTCGAGCGGGAGGTGCCGCGTGTATGTGGCAGGGGTGGTGGGGTGACCGCCCCCCCTGGCGCGGTCGAGGGGGCACCGTCTGGAACAAAGGGCAGGCGGCGGTGAACAGGCTGCTACGGGGCCCGTCTGCGCCCCCGTTGCAGAAGCGCTGCCTGTACACGCGCCTTGGCTTGCGCAACGCAGCAGGTAGGACCATGAAAGGCGCCGCCTTGGGGCATCCCCCGCGGCGGCCCGAGAAGAGCGGACGACGGTAAAGGTGCCAATTGTGCTCGTGGCCCGTGTGAGAGGAGGCGGTGCTAGCTCGGGTGTGCCGCCCGTTGAGCGCCGGAAGCCTGGAAGTTACCAGGGAGGGATGCCCCCATCGCGGCAGCGGGCCGGCAAGCCTGCTGCAGGCCGCTCGGGGCCTCTGCGATCGGTGGGACCTGTCGGTCAGCGGGGCCGATTGTTCCCGCAGTTGGTGGGGGGAGAGCGCTAGCTGGTTGGCGCGGTGTCTGAGCGCCTGCACGCTGGCGCTCAGTGTTCTCGCGGTCCCTTTGCTGCTGGCTGTTCGCCGCCGTGACTGTTGCATTAGGGCTTGCCAGCGGTCCGTGCGTTGTGCGGTTCCGCTGGCCTCCGCGGCTGGCGGCCGCCCTTGTCGGAGCCCTGGTGGGCCGACTGGGAGTGCTGGCTGCCTTTGGCGTGATGGGTGGCCACCGCTCTCTGACTCACCTGGTCGTTGGCGAGCTGGGTGCCAGCCCGTGCAACATGGTGGTCCACAGCAGGGTTGCTGTGGTCAGGGGGTTGCCTGTGAGTGGAGACATCGCTGCCTGCCTCGTCGTTGAGAGAAGCACCGAACCCTAGGGGGCCGAGGTCTCAGCTTTGAAGGCGTCCGTGGGTGTGGACCAAGGGTCGTCGAGTTCGTCAAAGTGGCTGGGACCTGGTGGCCCGTCCATGGGAGGTAGCCCTCCTTGTGCGCCTGAGCTGTGCCCCCTTGATCGGGCTTGGTGCCATCTTACAGAGCTCCGACATGGAGAATGCCGCTCTCCTATGATGGAGCGGCAGCGTCTGGTGTCGCAGGTCATAGACGGCCTCGACCATGGTCTGCAGTACGGCGGCGAACCTGTGTTGGCCACTTGGCGGCGTCCACTGCACTGTGTGGGATGTGGTGAAGCCTCGCTCCTGAGGTGGCGAGTTCGTAAGCATGTCGGTTGAACGATTCAGCGATCGGAGTGATGCGCCCTTCGTAGATCCCTTGCTGCCCAAAGTGGCTTCCCCCCTTCTGGGATTTTGAGTAGACTGGGTTTTGCCAGGAGCACCGGGTTAATTGTCTGCCACGTGTCGGTTTCGAGGCCCCACGCGTTGGTGGTGGTTCTCCTTTGAGCAGGTCTTCAAGCCCGTTGTTTTTCGTCAGGAGGGAAAGAAACACACAGACACAATGAATCATCGATTCCCCAGAAGATAGGGGAAAACATGGGAAGTGGGGGAGAAGACGAAAACCCGGAAAACGTGGCAAAATGTGAGGAATCCTGTCATTTGTTTGTATTTATTTGTGTGTGCTTGGGCCCCTTGTATCCTGACCTGCCAAGGTGCAGAATGAAGCCCAATGGCTTGATAAACCTTGTGAAAGCTTGCGCAGCAGAGAATTATACTGGACGCATGCCGCGGGTCCGCGCCAGCCCACGGGAGGGAGACGTCGTCCTCGCGCCAGCCCGCTGGAGCGAGGAATCTTGTGATTTGTGTGTATTTATCTGTGTGTCCCAGGGCCCCTTCCTGTCGGCCGTGGCTGCCCAATGGTGCATGGCCAGGGCCTCTGCCCGTGGGCCTCGGCCTGTGGGCCCGGGCAGAGCGGCAAAGCCGGTGGCCGGGCCCGGAGGAAGCGCCGAAGCCTGCATCGCCAGCGAGGGGCGAGCCTGGTCGGGACACGCCCCGCCCTTGGAGGCTTCGAAATTGGCACCAACACCAAGACGGGGGGGCGCGCCCACCGGGGGAAGAGGATCATAGATTTCGGTGTTGGTGGCAATATTTCGGCCGCCTAGGAAGCCAGAGTATTACCACCATCACCGAGATCGGGATCATCTCTCCTCGGTTGAGGCACGCCGCCAATTTTGGTGTTGGTGTCAACCTCTGGGCCTGCCACCGCCCGTCACCGCGTGCACCCATCTTCAGGGGAATGAAACATTGGCATAAGCATAAAAACTCGGAGGTCCGCGCGGATTTCTCGGATCAGCGCTGGACCCCCCTCCCTGGCGCGCGGAGCGCGCCAGGGGCGGCGCCGGAGGCGCCGCCGGGGGGCCCCAGCGCCGATCCGAGAAATCCGCGCGGGCCTCCGAGTCTTTATGTTCCCCTAATCTTGCTCCGCGCTGATCAGTGCACTCTTGGTCGGATTCTTCGCTCGGGCCCCCTCGAGGCGGTCGCGGGGCGGGCTGTGGGAGCTCATCGTTGGCCAAGGCAGCGTGCAGATCGAGGAGGGTTGTGCCTTCTTCTGGCAGGCCACAGTGCCTGGCGTGTGGTGGATGCTGTCATTGCTGCCCTGTGAGCATGGTTTTGAGGGCAGTCCTCTGATTTTCCCAGCACGGACATCTCCACACCGTGTGCTCTTGGGTTTCTTCTTCTCTGTCACGCCATCTGCGCAGGGGGGATGGGTCAGCCTAGATGCCAGCTTTGATGTTCCTCTGCTTGGTATGGTCACCGCCGCAGAGTTAGTTACAGAGGAGGCTGGGTTGCCAGGCAGTGCACCTGGCTGTGCCATCGGTCATGAGGAAGCCACGTGTTGGAAAAGTAGTCCAGGCCCTGCTTGACGTCGGCGACGGCGCCGAGGTCGCGTCTTGCGGTCGGGATGGGTCGGAGAAGGGATTTCCGTCACGCGGCCCTGGGCATGTTCGTAAGAAGGCCACCTGGCTTGTGCGTCCATGCGAGTCGGGTGTCCCAATCGTCGTGCATGGTGTCAAGCTCGGGCCGTGTCCAGTCGAGTTGGGCAATGGTTTACCAAGTTCTGCCGACTTGTCGTCTCCCTTGGAGGTTTTGAGCGTGGCCATGTAACTTTTCGGTTTTGGCGTGCAGACGGGTGTCTCTCCCCGCTTGCCTCCTGGGCCCCGTGAGTGCTTTCCTCTGGGTGATAGCATGTCCTGAGACTGCCAGGGCGTAGAGCGCCTATTGGGGGCTCCAGGATCGTCGCCTGATGGCGGCGTGCGCAGTGCCGTTGTGAAGGTTCCTGACGCTTTGACTGGGCGCTTGGATTTGCGCCCCCGCGGTGCGCATGCCAACCGCGCGGGGCCTGGCCGAACCCGCTCTTGCTTCCATGCCTTCGGGAAGGCGCCCGACGCGCGGAGGCGTCTGGATGGCCGTCTACACTCTGGCGTCGGCCGTGCCCTCGGTCGGCGCCTGGGCCATCGTTTTCTGGGGCGACGTCGCCGCGGCCCCCCGCCACTCTCACCTGGCGGTGCGTTTCGAGCGGGAGGTCTCGCAGGTGGAGAGCCGCGACTTGGCGGTTGAGCTCTTCGCCCAGGGCCCCACCGACGACTTTTTGCCCTGGTGGACGGTCTGTTCAAGCAACTTGTCAAACAGCGCGGTCCGGGTCGGGCTGCAGCTCATGCGCCGTCTTGGCCGCGGAGTTGCTGCCGCCGACGAACTTGGCGCCGACCGACCGTGGCGCGCGCCTGAAGCTGTCGCCCAGTCCAGGCGCGCGAGAAGCACGATTTTTCTTCCAGCGAGGAGGAACTGCCCTGGAGATGTCCATTGGTTCGCCGCGAGGGAAGGGAGCGGGCGCCTCCCGCGCGGGTGCGTCGGCCGCGGCTGCCGAAGAAGCGACGCCCAGCCCGCGCAATGTCGCGCGGGCAGCCCGCGTGGAGGGCCAGAGTGAGACAGATATCGGCCACGAGGTGATCGAAGCACTCCTGTCTGTCCAGGGCAACGCCCGCCAGGGGCATCCTGGAGGCGCCGCGCGCACTCCACTTGGAGGGCACGCGCTTTTTTTTCTGACGTCGCTGCTGGCGGCGCGCGGGGCGGCGCCGAAGCGGGTGGCATGGGCCCAGCGGGCTCTTCAGGAAGCCGGGCCGCGGCAAGCTGGTGCTCCCCGGGCGCGCGTCCAGATGGTCGCAACGGGCAGTGGCCGTTGGTCCGCGGGGAGTGCACGTCTCCTCGTTCCGCGGGCATGGGCCGGGGGTGCGGAGGGCAACGGTTCCGGCGCCGCGCCGGCCCGCCGCGCGCCCGCAGTTCTCTGGCGGACTGGCGCGAGGTTCCATCGGCGAGCGTTGTGGTCTCTTCGGGGGTCCATCCGTCGATGCCTCCCGCTCTGGCGGCACGTCGCGTCCTGATGATGCGCATGGGGGCATCATCCGTGAAGAGGAGAGGCTCAGCCGGTGCCTCCGGGAGTTCCCGGCTGTACTCCACTCTGAAATCCTCCCATTCGGGTGCGACCTCGTCGTTTCGGCTCCCCGTCATGCGGTGCCTGCCCGAGATAGGGTCCCATGCTTCGGTCGCGTGTCTGATCATAGCGTTGGTGTTCGCAAGGATTTGGTTGGGCTGAGTTTGGCCAGGAGCGACGTTGTTGTCGCTATCGCTGTCGTCGTCGTATTCGCTAGGCACGGCGGTGGGGCCTCGTCCTGCCCTGGTGAACCCCTGCCCCGCTCTCTTCGTCCGCCAGTGCCTGGCGGCGCGTGTGAGGGGCCGTTGTGGGGAGTGTTGGGGAAGACCTGCGGCGGAGTTGTCAGCCGCTCTGACCCATTGGCTTTTGGCTCTGCCCCTGCCCTTAGTTCCGCATGCAGCTGTTCCAAGCCTTCATGCGGTGAGCTTTGGTGGCGAGCGACAGGCGCGTCAGTTCGGCAGCAGTGGCAGCCGTAAGGTTGTCTAGCTGCAGGTCTGTCGAGATTTCGCCGCGATCCCAGGCGTGCGGAAACTCGATGGCACTGGCGGGTCGCGCTCCAGCAGCGAGCGCGTTGGCTGCCGGCTAAGCGTGCCCAACGTTTGCCCAGAGGCCAGGGCGATCGGCACCCTGGTCGCCCACGTGCTGGTGGTTGGCAGTCATTCGATGGGTCTGAGCTGCCTGGGAAGCTGTCCCAAGTTAGGGCTGGACCTAAACGGTGTTTTTGGTGATCTTGGCGGGCTGTTTTCGTTTCGACTTCGCTTTGCGGGAAAGGCGGACTCGAGACAAAAGCGAGGGAAAACGAAAACAACATGAAGACGAAAAACACCGTTCAGGTTCAGCCCTATCCCAAATCATTCGTCATGCGGCTGGTGGCTCCATGCTCTGGGCTCACCAGCGGGGCCGCGCTGCTGTCTTGGAAGACGGGGGGGCTTGCCATGCCGGGTGGCTGGCTGGCTGGTGTTGCCCTTGTGGTGCGCTTCCGGCGCGGAGCCCATTGTGGTCGTCACGTGCAGCCTGATTCGCAAGGTCGAACGGCTTGTCAACGTCGTCGGCCGTGTCAGGCGCGTCCACTGTCTCACGGTAGGCTTGCTCGATGTTGTCCCCGATGGTGTTGTTCCTCGCTGTCGGAACCGGGGTCGGCAAGTGGATTTGCAACATCCGCCTTGGATATCCTCGCCAGTTGTCTGGTGACGCAGGACGAATGCTGTAACCAGCTGTCTGCCCTTGGCGTTAGCGAGCGCGTAGTTGATGCGGATCCTCCCTCTCCGTGGTGTTCTACAGTCCCAGTCGAGACCGTGCCCGTCGGCGCAGGAATTTTCGCGGGGCAATCCTGTGGCAACGCTCGACTACCTCAGCTTGGTGGTTCGGGTGGGGAAGGCCGCGTCCTTGACGTCACGCTGAGCGTCCATGCACACGAAGTAGGGCACATCTCCTACCCTGCTTGCGGCGTCCCAGCCCTGGTGGAACAACGCCGCGCTGTCCTGCCTTGATTTGGCGTGGTCTGACGCCGCGTACATGCCTTCGTTGAAGTTTCTGTTTGACCCCGTCCGCCCCTCCCCCGACGCCTGGCGGCATTCCGGGTGGGTGTGGGGTATCATGGGTTCCGTCTATCGCGCGGCGGCGGGGAGAGCCGCCGCGGCGGGGTCGTTGGCGGCGTCGACGAGGGCGCATTGCGCGGCGATGCATGCCCCGCCGTGCTTGGCTGCAGTGGATCGTGCCCCGCGGTCAGTCCCGCCTCCGTGACCTTTCCGTTTGACATAGCCGTCCGTTGGATTCTTCCCCCAGGCAGGTCGCCCTCCGCTTTCTGGTGGTCTTATGCGCCTGTCGCCGCAGAGGGGCGGCTTCCGCCCGTCCTTCTCGTGGGCAGGTGCCTCCTCCCGTCGGGGAGCCGCGTGGCAGGGCCTCCAGGGCGCTCCTTCGCGGCCTCCGACGCCCCGTCGGGGCCCGAAAACTGCGCCAGGGGGGATATCAGACGTCTCCCCACAGAAAAGAAAGGCCTAGCACAGAAGGCGGCGGCGGCGGCGGCAGCCAGGCGGAGGAGAGAAAGGGCGAGCCGACGCTGCGGCAGCCCGAGCGGCGGGGGCGGCGGCGCTCGACGCTACAGAGGGGACTGGCGCCCCCGCCGCCGTCATCGCCGAGCGCGGGGCCGCCGCTCCCGTAGCCGCGCGCGGGCGTGGCAGCCGCGGCAGATCCCGCTCTGGGGCCCGCGCCGTGGCCGGCCTCGCTGCCCGTTTTGTCCGGCACGCCCGGTGTGGTCGATGTCGGCTGGTTCCCGCCCCTCCTTGCCTGCTCCGCCCGCGTCGATGTCGGGCGGCTCCGTCTCAGGATTGACCTGGGCTGGCCCTCTACACCCGGGCCCTTGGTGGGCCTGGGGGTGGGTGGGGGCCTGCGGCGGCCCGGGTCTTGGTGGCCCTTCGGATGGGTTTCTCTCCAGCACCTTCGGGAATGCCTCGGCTCCCAGTCCGGGTGGTGCGGGCGTGGCTGTCGCCAGCGAGCCCGCTGGTAGGCCCGGAACGCTTGGCCCGGAGAAGGGGGCGCTGCTGGCCGCAAGCGTGCCGGCGGGCGGGCTGTCGCCTCCTGTGTTGGCGAAGGGCATGCTGTTTGCCTGGGCGGCGCAGCTTGGTGCTTCCCTCGGTGGGGCTGCGGAGTTGTCGGCTGGCGCCACGGTTGCCCATGCGGCTGGCCGCGGACCTCGGGCTCCGTCCTGTTGTCGCCGACTTGCGGCTGGTCGTGGCCTGCCTCGATTTTGTTGGGGAGTGCTGTCGGAACTGGCACAGCTTTCAGGGTTGGCGAAGCCTCGCAAGCTGGCCTGAGGCTAGCCGGGGCGGGCTTGGTCCAGGGCGCGCCTCTGCGCGGGATGCCGGAGGTATCTGTGGCGCCGTGCTGCCGCTGGCCGCAGCCGCTGCCGCTGCGCGTGGCTGCTGGCCGCATTTAGGGTGCGTCCGTGGCGGGGGTTCTCCTTTGCCACGGGCGGCCTTCCCTGCTTTGCCCAGCTGTTCTTTCTGTTCTCTGGCTTTCTAGCCCAGAATCGAGGTCAGGAGGCCAGACCGCGCATCGCTGCGTCCGTTGGCGGAACTGACATGCCCCCCTCGGTGGTCCGCCGGAGGAGGAGGAGGAGGAGGAGGAGGAGGAGGAGGAGGAGGAGGAGGAGGAGGAGGAGGAGGGGTGGCGAGGGGTGGTTCGCTTTCGCCCCCCGTCCGTGATCGGGTGGCGCGTGGCCTGTGGCGGCGGCCTCGGTGGCCGCCGCTTGGCGGCGCCGATGTGTGGCGCACGGTCACGGGGCTGCTGTGGCGCTGGGGGTCGGCTCCTGGGCCTGGAGCCAGGGTTGGCCATGTTTGCCCTCTGGGTCGTGGGGCCCCTCCTTCTGCCTTCCCCCCTCTGTCAATTAAAGCTGCGCGCGGCCCGCTTAGCTTCGACCGGAAGATGCTCGCTCGCGACCCGCGGATCAAAAAAGTGTGCCCTCCGGGAGGCCCGTGCCGCTGCGCATCGGGGAAGCGTAGGGCTCGGGCACGCGGGGACTCGGGCTGGCCGCAGTGTTCTGGCGAGCTCGTCCTGGGTTTTGACGGTGCAGTTTTCGTGGGATGTCTGCAGCGGGAGTCCGCGTCAAATTTCAGATTGTCGGGGGTGGACAGAGCCCCCAACAGTGACACGTCGATTAGTGAATTGTCCGTTTTCGGTTCTCGAGAGGGTGCCGTGGCCGTTATTTTCCAGGCTTGCGCCCGCCAGGTTTGGGCCTGAGGTCGTTCTCACTAAACCACGTTTTACTAAAGGGGGGTCTGTCCATCCCCGAGATTGAGTCTCGTCATTTTTATGGTGGCCCCCGTCAGGCCAACCCGAGTCCCCCGTACCCGAGTCCTACGTCTCTACGATCTACAGTGGGGGCCCATGCCAAGAAACACCCTGCTTGCCTCCAGGGTGCCCTGCATTTCTTGGGTTTCGATGGTTTTGCGATGGAGAGAGCGAGAGAGAGAGAGAGAGACAGAGAGAGAGAGAGAGAAGGTAGGATGATAGAGGAGAGGGGGGGAGAGTTGAGAGAGTTGTGTAGAGAAAGAGAGAGAGAGAGAGAGAGAGAGAGAGAGGGAGAGAGAGAGACAGACAGACAGACAGAGAGACAGAGAGAGAGAGAAAGATATATAAATTGAGAGAGAGAGAGATAACGAGAGAGACAGAGAGAGAGAGAGAGAGAGAGAGAGAAAGAGGGGGGAACACACGCATACAATTGCAGAGGGAGCGGCTTTGCGAGGGCACGGGTGAGGGCGAGGCTGAAGGTGAATGCGTCCGGAGCTGGTTTGGCCAGAGTGATCGAGGACTCCATTCAGGATGTGGCGAGTACCTCATGAGGCAATCGCTTTGCAAGTGGAGTCGCAGGATCTCCGGATAATTTCAAAACGAAGCGCTTGCCTAGTTGAATCATGTGCGCGTGTGGAAGCAGTGGGGAAGGGGCGGGGAGAGAATGGGGGAGAGGAAGGTTGGAGGGGAAGGTGTGAAGTGAAGGGGTTTGGTGTGTGTGGGGCAGGCGAAATGAAGCAAACAGGTCCGCAGCCAGTTAGCCAAGCTGCACACTTGTCCTCCTCTAGTGTGCAAAGCCGACGTTGTCTGGGCCCGCCTGCTATCGTTTGGGTCGGTCTGGGTCGTGATGCCTCCTCTTTCAGAAGAGAAGAAGGCCGAGGCGGAGATAAACAGAATACGCAAGCTCCCCGAGAACAAGGTGTGCGCCAACTGCCTTACTCCTGGCAACCCGCTGCTGACGGCGGTGGTCATGAAGTACAAGATATTTGTGTGCAGCACCTGCAAGTCTGCGCACCAGTCCTTCTCTCATCGATGCAAGAGCACGCAGATGAGCGTCTGGACCATGGAGGAGTGCCGTTCCCTGGAGGGTAAGAACGGCGGAGGCAACCACGTGGCACAGGCCACCTGGTTGGCGCGCTGCAGGGACAGCGATCGGCCCAGAGAAGGCGACAAGCTTGAGCGGGTCAAGGACTTCGTGGAGGCCGCCTATGAGCGGAAGAGGTGGTATGACGAAGGAGGAGTCGGCGACGGAGGAGGAGGAGGGAGCTCCTCTCGCCGAGGCGGCCGGTCTCAGCGGGAGGAAAGCCCCGAGGCGCCACCACGTCGCCGCGGCGACCGAGGATCCAGTGACGTTGCGCCCGCTCCCAGGATGGCGCCGCCGAAGGGCAGCCCGCAGCCTGCCGAGACGATTGACCTCTTCGGCACCGATGTAGGCCCTGCGCCAGTGGCTGCTGGCGGCGGCTTCGATCCCAATGGTGGCTTCGATCCCAGCTCCGCGTCGATGTTCGACCCCAACGCTGGAGGGGGCTGCTCAGGGAGTGGCACCTCCGGCGCGTGCGGCGCTGCGCAGTCCCTCGCGTTCGACCCCTTCGTGTCCAGCCCAGCGCCGCCCGCGCAGCAGCCTCATGGCGGCGGCCCCGCCTGGCAAGCAGCTGCTCCGCCCAGCGGCGGATTCAACCCCAACGCAGGTGCGCCGATGTCGGCGCCCAGTGCCAGCGCTGGCGGCTTCGATGACTTCGCATTCGACCCCTTCGTGTCGGCGCCATCGTCCAGTGTGGCGCAGCCTGCTGGCCCAGCGGGCCAAGCGCCTGGAGGCTCCCTGGGAGGCTTCGACCCCAACGGGCCCGGCGGTGCCAGCAGCTTTGACCCGAACTTCCAGGCGGCGCCAGCTGTCGCGGCGCAGGGCGGCACTCTAGGTGGCTGCGGCGGCGCTGCGGGGGCCTCGGGCATGTGGGGTGGCGCGGGCCCGTGCATGGGCATGCCCAGCATGGCCGCCGGTGCGCAGCAGGGCGCGGGCGACCGCTTCGCCGCCCTCGGGGGCTACGCGCAGGCGCAGCAGCAGGCCCCCTGGCCACAGGTCGGCTTCACCCAAGCATACTTATACTATGTGCGCGTCGGCCCAATGGTGGACGGGCGCGCTCAGAAATCTTATAGTATGTGCCCCGTGGCGGGCGCTTTCTGGGCATACCGCTGGAGCAACGACATACTATAAGATGGCTGTTCTCCATGATCTGGTCGGACGCACGCCACCAAGGAGGGCACCTAGTACTAGTACGGCAGGTTCGTGTCGTGTCGACGCGGCGGCGACCCCAGCGCGGGCGTTCAAGGTTGCGCGCCGCCAGTGGCCCGAATCGGCCTCTATGGAACGCTCTGGCGGTCGACGCGCCCCCGATCGTTCCAGGCTGAAGGACCCACGCGGTGTCAGAGACCAACGCCGAAGTCGTCACGACACGAACCCGCCGACATGCCTGTGTGTTTTTTTCCTCTGTGTGTGTTTTGTTTTTTAGTGTTTTTTTTTGTGTGTGTGTGTGTGTTTTGTGTGTGTATTTGTTTGTTTGTTTGTTTGTTTGTTTGTTTGTTTGTTTGTTTGTTTGTTTGTTTGTGTGTGTTTTTTTGTTTGTGTGTGTTTTTTTTTGGTGTTTTTTGTTTGCGTCCCATCAGGCGCAGCAGCCGGCGCCCTTTGCGGCGCCCGGCGGCATGGGGCAGCCGCAGAGCAGGTTCGCGGCGCTGGGCGCGCCGTGCGGGCCGCGGCCCGTGGGGCCCGCCGCGGGGCTCCCGCCGCAGGGCGCCGCCGCGCAGGCCCTGTGGGGCCAGCAGGCAGGCTGCTGCTTGCGCTCCTTCTCCTCCTCCTCCTCCTCCTCCTCCTCCTCCTCCTCCTCCTCCTCCTCCCCCTCCTCCCCCTCCCCCTCCTCCTCCTCCTCCTCCTCCTCCTCCTCCTCCTCCTCCTCCTCCTCCTCCTCCTCCTCTCCTCCCCTCCCCCTCCTCCTCCTCCTCCTCCTCCTCCTCCTTCCTCCTCCTCCTCTCCTCCTCCTCCTCCTCCTCCTCCTCCTCCTCCTCCTCCTCCTCCTCCTCCTCCTCCTCCCCTCCTCCTCCTCCTCCTCCTCCCCTCCTCCTCCTCCTCCTCCCTCCTCCTCCTCCTCCTCCTCCTCCTCCTCCTCCTCCTCCTCCTCCTCCTCCTCCTCCTGCTCCTCCCCCCCCCCTCCTCCTCCTCCTCCCCTCCTCCTCCTCCTCCTCCTCCTCCTCCTCCTCCTCCTCCTCCTCCTCCTCCTCCTCCTCCTCCTCCTCCTCCTCCTCCTCTCCTCCTCCTCCTCCGTCTCCTCCTCCTCCTCTTCAGGCAGGCTGCTGCGGGCCAGCGTTCGGCGCGCAGCCGAACCTCGCGATGCCCAGCGCGCCCGGCGCCGTGCAGCAGGGCGGCTTCAACCCCTCGGCGCCGGCGACGGGCCCGAGCAGCGTCCAGGACCTGCAGCGAAGTCTGCACAACCTGTACGACACGCCCAGCGGCCCTGCTGGCACGGGGCCAGCAGGTGGTTTCAATGCCTTCGCGTTTTGATCGCTGGCCTGATTCACAGCGCTTTGCGTCAACACGGCCAGACGGGGTAGCGGACTGTAGTGAAGTCAGTCGTCTGGCAGCCTTCGCAGGCCTTCTTTTTTCGGGCCTCGTGAATCTTTCTTGGGGCCTCCCTTGGGCCAACCAAGCACACACATACGCGTGTACACACATACACACACAGACACCTGCAGACACGCTTACATCTACACTTACATAAGCACTCACACGCACACATACATGCGCACGAGTACGCACGTAGACGTAGACAAACAGACACGCACAGGCACACGCAGGCCCACACAGACACACGCAGACTCACATTGACACACTGGCATACACATAAGCACACGGACATACAGAGACAGACATATAGACAGACAGACAGACAGGCAGGCCGACAGGGAGACAGACAGACAGGCACACACAGGCACACACACAAATATGCATACATGCGCACATACGCACGCACATTTTGTGGCGTCGCGGCCGCGCCCGCGGAGGCGCGGCGTAGAACATCGGGCAAGTAGACGCGCGCGGCTGTCCAAGGTCTCGCGGCGTGGGGACATGGGCTCCGCCCGCAGGGGACCGACAATGCCACTCACGAGGGGGCGACGCGAGGGGAAGAGGACGGTTAGACGTGGAGAATGCGGGGAGAAGGCGTGGAGATCGGGATAGCGAAGCAATACAGACGTACACATACGTACATGCACACATACACACAGATGCAGACGCGCACAGACACACAAAGACACACCCTGACATCCACACACAAAAAATGCACACAGACACACTTACGCGGACACGCAGGCACACATACACACTCATACACAGACGCACACACACATGCGCACGTACGCATACGCACACGCACAACACTTCTCCTCCGACGAACCAATGATTCCAATCGGCGATGTACCAAGTAAGGCGGGACGCGCGCAATTCCTTCTAGCCCCTTTGTGAGCCAGTGCAGCTAGATCTGGCGATCCCAGTGAGAGTCAAGCATGGTCGGTCGCTGGGCAGAGAATACCAGGCGACGTGCAGGACAGTCAGACGTGAGAGCGAAACGAGGCGCACCAATAGAAGCCGCAGGCACCTGCACATGAAGCATGGCGAGCACGAGACAGAAGGGAAAAGTGTGGCTTGGCAGCCCGACGACACCACCGCGATGCTGCAGCAGGCAGGGGTTGCATCCGCACGTGTGGCGCAATCGCTCGACCCCAGCCGTGTGTTCCTGGGCGAGGTGCAGGCTGAGTGAGCAGCACGGTCGAAGCAAGGGAAACAACGAGACATGCAGGACAGCGAAGCGTGTGCGTTGACACGGCACGCCGAAGGGGGGCACAGGAGACGTTGTTGGCCATGCGACCGCCTCCGAATGAGAAGCAGAGGAGAAACAGGAGCGAACCACGCGAACCCTGCATGAGCGCCCGCGCCAATGCAGTCGGTGTGGAAGGCGAGCAAGCCCGAAGCGCGAAGGCTGAAGGCGGATGAGCCCTGGCAGCCACGAGCAGAAGACACACATTCACACCCATCCGCTCATTCATCTAGACACGTTCGCAAACGCAGTCGCACAGACACATACACATTACTATATATCTATATATATATATATGTGTATCTACACACACGTAGTCTTCCACACGCGCACACAAGACACACACGCAAGCATAAACACAACACACAAACGCACTCATACATCCATACATACATACATGCATACATACATACGCAGACACATATACATACACATACACATACACATACACATACCCATATCCTTGTTCCTTATTAGACTATACCCCACCTGCCTCGTATTCCGGCCGATAGCGGCCCAATCCGGGACCTCCCATCCGGACTGAAAAAAATCAATACAAAGTGGCCGTTTGGCCTGCCTTGTCGACGACGGTGCAGAATATATGGCAGCAGTGGGACGCGGCGCACATATGGGACGCGGCGCGCATCGCGCGCGGCCGTCAATCCGGGCCCGCCCATCCTGACTGTAAAAAATCAATACAAAGTCTCCGTTTTTTCCTCTCAGCATGGCCTGCCTTGTCGCCGACGGTGCGAAATTCTGCACGCTTCGCGTATCCCCACCAGCCCATCCCCAAACAGCAACTCCAGCGAAGCATGCCGACAGTCGTGTTTTTCAGGCGTATTTCTGCCTGCTCTCGCATATATACCCTGTTCCTATGTCCTCCTGCCGCCTTGTACATCCACCTCGTGGGGGGAGCGGGAGGAGGACGAGTCCGAGGAGGAGGAGGGAGAGAAGGTGTTGGGAGGGAAGACAGAGGGCGGTCGTCGTCGTTTCACACACGTGAACGAGTCAGACGACTCAAATGACGGCGACGCCTCAGACGATGACGGCGACGACCACGACGACGACGACGACGACGATTACGATGACAACGACGACGTCGGCGACGACGATGCAGGCGACGACGACGACGACGATCCAGCGTTCTCCCCCGACCAGTTGTGCAGTGAGCGTAACTCGGCACGGATGGGCAGGTCTCCCTCTGAACGCATAGTTCGGAGAGTGGCAGTGAGCTTAGCTCCGCCCATCCAGCAACCTGCCCGACCAGTTGTGCAGTGAGATCTAGAGACCGCCAGCGGGCTACACCACAGCACACCACACGACACCACAGCACACCACACCACACCACACCACACCACGGCACGCCACGCCACGCCACGCCACGCCACGCCACTCAACCCATACCAGCACGATCAGTAAACGCGACAGGAATCAGAAAAGGAACCAAGAAGCAGCAAAGGCGAGATCGGAGGAATCAGCAAAGGAGAGATTTCAGGAACCACACCGCACTGCACCGCACTAGACCACCCCGCACCAACACCACACCACACCGCACCACACCGCACCACACCGCACCGCA
>CAUYUJ010015632.1:90727-100727 GCA_963575745.1 Prorocentrum cordatum
TCAACTACCGACGATACTATACTATACTATTTACTACTTACTACTACTACTACTACTTACTACTACTACTACTATTACTACTACCACCATTACTACTACTACTACTACTACTCTACTAGTAAATATACTACTCCTACTATCTACTACTACACTACTACTACTACTACTACTACTTGATTTTTTTACTTTTCTAGTTAATCGTTTTATCTCTTTCTCACTACTACCATTACTACTAGTATTACTACTACTATTACTACTACTACTACTACTACTACTACTACTACTACTACTACTACTACTACTACTATTGCTACTGCTGCTGCGACTACTACTACCACTACGCGCCAGCACCCAGTTGCGCCAGCATTGTTTCTTATGTTGTGGGAGGGCGGAACGTGTCCGTTGTTCCTTTCAATATGGCCAGTCTTGTCGTCGACGTTGCGAAATTCGTGGCGGGAATGGGACGCGGTGCACATCCCGCGCGGACGTCAATGCGGTGTCCTGGGGTATTTTCCACTCGCAGTGAACTGGCCGCGCAACCCCCAGTTGTGCCATCACTGTTTTTTATGTTGTGGGAGGGCGGGTGGGAATGGGCATGCCATGCTTGACTCGCTCGAGCTGGCTAGCTTGACACGTACACACACATACACATACATACATGCATGCATACATGCATACATGCATACATGCATACGTGCATACATACATATTCGCATACATACATGCATGCATACATACATACACGCATACACATACACACAAACATACATACATACAGCCATACATACATACATACGTACGTACGTACACACATCCATACATACATACACATATACATACACACATACATACGTACAAACATACACACATACATACATACATACATGCATGCATGCATGCATGGATACATACATACATACATGCAAAGACAGCACACGCAATATACACAACACACAAAACACAGACACGCGGACGTGGTGGATCCTCGTGTCGTCCTGTGCGCCACCCTCCTTTGGCCGAAGCATCCCCCTTCGTTGCATGATTCATCAGTGCGACCCCGCGTCCCCGGCGGTGGCTGTGCGCCCCCCTCTCTGTCCCCTTGGCGGAGGGTGGTCCGCTCCCCGTGCGGGGGGGTCATCCGCGCGCTACCTTTCCCCATGCAGGGGGGTGATCCGCGCGCCTCATAGCTGGCCTGGCGTTGCCGTGTGCCTCTTCCTCTCCTGTCCTCCTCGTCCCATCCTGTTAAAGCCCAGTCATGCGACCCCCCCCCTTAAGTTTCGTTCAGTGCGTCGCCCGAGCGTCGCCCGTGCGCCGGCCCTGGTTTGCGTCTCTGTCCCGAATCCCGGCCTCCCAGAGTGCGTGGGCGACGTATGGCGCGACTTCGGAATTTCTCTGGCGATATATAGGTTTCCGACGCCGGTGCACCAGCAGCCATTTTCGCGGTCGTGGCGCACTCTAGTTCGACGGTCAACCAACGCGTTCTGTTTCCAATTCGGCGCAAGAGGATTTGCTGGTGCGCATTTTCGGGGGCGCCAACCGTTGCTGAGGACGAAGACGCCTCGCGTTGATTGGGGGCTGTGCGTGTCGCGCCACGGTGGGGGTGACGTCGCGTCGCGCGACGCGGCGCCACTTCGCCCCGTCACATCGCAGGTGCGTGCGATGCGCCCCGTGGGTGCGATCCGCCCCGTTGGTGCCCGCCGCGCTGGCGACGCACTCACCAAATTGCCCCCTTGCGAGGGCGACGTGCACGTTCGAGAGGACGGCTGGCCTTGTCGGCCGACGCACGGGCGGCGCACGGGCGACGAATGCGCGACGCACCTCTTGTCGCGAAGGGGGGGGGGTCAGCACGCCAGTCGTCTTACTGGGCCTTAACATCCCATCCCCTCCCCCCCGAGGCACGGCCTCCGCGTGCGCTGCCCGTTTGACGGGCCGTCGGCCGCCCTCGGCCCTTCCTTTCTCGCCCCTTCCCTTGTGTTGTGCCTTCCTCTTCCCCCTCCTCCCCTTCCTCGGCTGGCCCCTTCCCCTCTTCAGGCCCTGCCTTCCCCTCGTGCGTGTGTGCGTGTGTGCGTGGTGTCTCCTTCCCTCCCCGTGGCTTCCCCCTCTCCCGTGTCGGTCGGCCCGTGTTCCTCGGCCGTCCGCCCGTCTCCTCCCTCGGCGGTCCGCTGCCGCTTCTCGCTCCTCGCTGCTCCCTTTCTTTCTCCCACGCCCACACCTCGCCCCTCGCTCCTCGCTCCTCGCTTCTCGCTTCTCGCTTCTCTCTTTGCCCCGTTTCCAAATCCACGCCCACACCCACACCCGCACCCGCACCCACACCCACGCACCTTTTGTTGGCGTTGCGGCCCTGCGCGCAGCGTCAGGGCGGAGAGAGTCTGGAACAGCCATAGCGCGCGTCGCAGAACGCCCGAGCCCTCAGATACCGTAGAGGTCTCGCAGCAACCGCCGCCATAAGTCATCCGGGCATGGATGACGGGGGGGTCAGCGATGAACGCTGCAGTGCGGTGGGGGGGTGCCAGCAGCCATCAAGACTGGAAGGCGGGAAGAGCGGGTAGCAGGATGACGCGACACGAGGACGATGGCCGACCTGAAGCCGGGTCGGGCAGGGGGGATAAAAGGTCACGGACGAGAGTGTGCCAGGGTCTACAATAGTCGGCTGAAGGGCACCCAAACACCCACACCCACACGCACACCAGCACCGACGCCCACACCCACACCCACACCCGCACCCACGCCCACACCCACACCCACACCCACACCCACATGCACACGCACACGCACGTACGCACGCGCACGCGAGCACCCACACCCACATCCACATGCACTCGCACACGCGCACGCGCACGCGCACGCACACGCACCCGCACCCGCGTACGCACTCGCACACGCGCGCGCACGCACACGCACACGCACGCGCACACGCACACGCACACGCAGACGCAGACGCAGACGCAGACGCAGACGCACACGCACACGCACACGCACACGCACACGCACACGCACACACACACACACACACACACACGCACAGCACCCGGCACAGCACAGCACACGCACACGCACTGCACAGCACAACGCACACGCACACGCACACGCACACGCACACGCACACGCTCACGCACACGCACACGCACACGCACACGCACTCGCACACGCACACGCACACGCACACGCACACGCACACGCACACGCACACGCACACGCACTCGCACACGCACACGCACACGCACACGCACACGCACACGCACACGCACACGCACACGCACACGCACACGCACACGCACACGCACACGCACACGCACACGCACACGCACACGCACACGCACACGCACACGCACACGCACACCGCACACGCACACGCACACGCACACGCACACGCACACGCACACGCACACGCACACGCACACGCACACGCACACGCACACGCACACGCACACGCACACGCACACGCACACGCACACGCACCCGCACCCGCACCCGCACCCGCACCCGCACCCGCACCCGCACCCGCACCCGCACCCGCACGCGCACGCGCACGCGCACGCGCACGCGCACGCGCACGCGCACGCGCACGCGCACGCGCACGCGCACGCGCACGCGCACGCGCACGCGCACGCGCACGCGCACGCGCACGCGCACGCGCACGCGCACGCGCACTCACCAATGCACACGCACACACGCATACGCATCACGCACACGCCACGCGCACACGCACACGCAAACGCACTCGCACACGCACCACGCACTCGCACACCGCCACGCACGCACACGCTTTTCCGTTCTAAACACCAACGCGCTTTACACATCGTTGCGGTCGGGCCTTGTTTTTCCGCACGCGCTTGCCAACGCCATGTGAGCACGTGCACGCGCACGCGCACGAGCACGCGCCACGCGCACGCGCACGGCACGCGCACAGGCACATGCCACGCACACGCACACGCGCAGCAGGCGCACACCGCCCTGTCACACACGGCACGCGCACACGCACACGCACACGCACGCGCACACGCACACGCACACGCACGCGCACACGCGCACGCGCACGCGCACGCGCACGCGCACACGCACGCGCACACACACGCATGCGCACATGCACATGCACACGCACGCGCGCACGGACACGCACACGCACACGCGCACGATCACGCCCACGCACACACGCAAGCGCATACACACACGCACGCACACGCGCACGCACATGCGCACGCACACGCACACGCACACGCACACGCGCACTCACACTGACACAGTCACACGTTCACCCATTCATTCACTTACTCACACATACACACACGCACATACGCACCCACACACAACACACAACACACAACACACAACCCCTGCATAACACAAACAGACACGCACAACGAACATGCCACACAACCACAGCACACACAACACACACACAACACGCACACGCACGACGCGCACACACGCGCACACACACAGAAGGACACACACACCCATACACAAACACAGACAGACAGACAGACAGACAGACAGACAGACAGACAGGCAGGCAGACAAACAGACAGACAGACCGACAGTCAGACAGACAGACACACACACACACACACACGCAAACACAGACATGCCCACACACACGCGCACGAACATGTACGCACACGCACACGCACACACGCACATACACACGCACATACACACGCACACACAGACACACCCACACACGCACATGCACACACAGACACTCACACACGCATGCACGCAGACATGGGGCTCCACGCGCACAGCATATCGGAGTCCACACATAAGGATCCACACCCACAAGGGGTCTACGCGTATGGGGTTTTATACAAGACGACAGCGCACAGAGTACCACTCGAATCCACCCCTCTGGTGGGAAAGCGCATCGAGGCCCGAGGGCTCAGGAACCGCACATATTCGGGGCAGCCCCACTGGAGAACTACATATCAGTTGGGCATGTCCCTGCACAGGAGAAATATTCAAAAATATGTAAAAATAGTCGGGGGACGATCGTTCGACTGTTTTTGGGTATTGTTTTTTTTTCCGCCCCACGTCCGCCTGTAGGAGGACATGTTCGACGTAAAATTACACGGGTAAGGAGCCCTCAAGGCGCGGTTTTTTTTTCAGGGCCATCTGTGCCAGATCCAGGAGCGTGCTTGGATTGTCGTTGCAGCATTTCGAAGCCTCTGGTCGTCATGAGAACATTCAAGGCCGCAGCTCCCACGAGTCGGGCACCAAGCTGGTCCGCAACAGGCCAGACGTTCGTCCGCATCGTGGGAATTTCACCTCCTCTGTAGCTTGGCATCGCTCGGACGTGTGCATTTTTCCTTCGGCGAGGACCATCGAGGAGCATCCTTGATCATTTGGCGAGAAAACCACGCACGAAACCGAAAAAAACACAGGGAATGGACGTCCGAGCGATGCCCAGGTATGGGGTTGGGGAGGGACAGAGATCTCGCACGCCCGTGCCTCCAAGAGGTCAGCGAGCTTTGCAGCAGAAATACAACCTGGAAGTCTAGCCCTGCGCCCTGCCCCCTAGACTATTACCTGGCCAGCTTATGACAAAGGGGAGGGAGGTGAGGACAAGTTAGACAGATGCTGTGGACTTGGAGGTGGACCTTCTCTTTTCTAAGCCCTGCTTGAGCAGATCTCTCTGGGTGCCGTTGTATACAATATCACGGTGCCCTTCTCGCTGCCGCTGCAATAAGACGGAGGAGGTGCGAGCAGCTTCTTCGGGAGATATTGGCCTCCCAGCATGCACGTGACTAGCAGGCGACGCTTTTCGCCCCCCTTCCATTGTCAACGTATTCATCAAGTGGTCAATCGGCTGTCTTGCTCTCGTGGATGCGGCGGCCAAACTATTTCTTCGATACTTGAATAAAGATACCGACCCTTACAAGCAATTCGGTTGAGCAGGATGGGATGCAGACGCACATGGTTCCCTAGTGGACGGCACAGAAGCACGTCTACGCCCTCTCTCCGCCAGTTGGAGTCTCTCGCTGCTTTTCCATGGCCAATCATATTCTGTCTCATGCCAGCGAATCCCCGATATCTGGCCCAGTTTTGCCGTCCTTGTGTTCTCCCTCGGGAGATCTCCTGGGGCATGGTCAGAAAGCAGCCAAGGAAGAGTGAAGGGCAAGGGCGAGCTGGATTCAGCCTCGAGAAGGGTGAGCTGGAGTCAGCCTCGAGAGCTCTTCTGGGCTTTTTCTGCCAACTACAGCGCTCCCGCTTTCCCCCTTCGTCGCCGTCGCCTTCTCCCACCCCGTCCCATCCCCTGATGTCCGCTCCCGGTGCCCATCTCTTTCCCCTCCCCAAGCAACAGGATGAAGTTACTTTCCCTGCGGCGGGATGCCAAGCAGACAGAACGAGCGTTCGAACGACGGAAACCACATGCCCGTCTTTTCCGCGACTGTTTTTCCTTTGGCCGTTGTCTGCCATCAAGACAACCCCGTCGTCGTCATCGTCGTTGAGTGAAGAGGGTTCGAGCGTGCGAGTGATATTCCGTGGACTCGCCCTCCTGCTTTGTGAGGCCGTGGGGAGCTCGAGGTGGGCCTGGGAGACTGTCAGGTTGGATACCGAGTGTTTCGATGCCACGTCCTCCCAACTCCGTCTGTTGACTGCTAGTCGTCGCCTTTGGGATGGGGCGCAGAATCGCTTCTGAGCTTGGCACCAGAATCGGATCTGACAGGCGTTAGCAGCGCGTGACTATGGCACTGCAGTTCCTGGGGTCAGACCAGTTGACGTTAGCGCCGCTTGGGGCTTCAACAGTCAGCTTCTCGTGGTGGTCGGCTTGTTACCATCTCTAGCTGTTGATGCAGGGGCGGACCAGTTGTTCAAGTATCGCCCAGCCGGACAGAGGGTGTGATGCACCTCCTGTGCGTTTCTGCAAAACCACTCGGGAAGCTTAATGTGGAAGCTTCCTACTCGAAGACAAAACAGGGGGCGATCGCAAACCCTTGCACGTGCGGCTTCATACCCCCGCTGTCTTTCGCTTGATGTTGGACTGCCTCTCAGCTTGCCTTTGACTCGTCTTGGACTTACTGTGTGCGTGTGTTCATGCTGAATATGTTGACCATAGCGTGCTCTTGACATGCTGGTAGTTTGCGTTTGTTGGCTTGCTTCTAGCCCGTCAGACTCTGATTGCCTGTAGGTTGTCGGGTTCAGCTTGCCTTCGCTTTGCATTTATTCGCTTTCCGCTCGGCTTAGACTGGCAGTCAACCGACTTGCGGCTTGCTTGTTACGTGCTGTTCGTTCGCCTCGCATTGGCCGTTCAGTTCGTTTACAGTGTGCCTCGTAGCTTGTCCCCAGCTTGCATTCGGCTTTGCTCCTGTTTGCCTCGCGACTGCCCTGTATGGCATGTAGCTTTCCTTCATACTTTCCGTACGATGGTTTGTTGCTTGTCTCAGGCGATCCAGAAACGATGACGGGAGGAGTTGCCTTGATCAGGGACGTGGAGGAGAGCGCAGTGTAACAAAGGGCTTGGTAAGTCGTCGTACCCCAAGAGGGGGAGGATGGAGGAGGAATCGAATGAGGAGCAGGAGGAGGAGGAGGAGGAGGAGGAGGAGGGGGAGGATGGGGGAGGGGGAGGGGGATGGAAAGAAGGGATGAGAAAGGAGTAGAAACAGGTGGAGGCGGAACAGGCGGATGATGATGAGGAGGAGGAGGATGAGGAGGAGGAGGAGGAGGGCGAGCAGAAAGGCCATAGGCGTGTTGGATGCCTCTCGAAGTCTCGTCGATTTTTACCTAACAGCGAAGACTGATAGGTTTCTAGTGGGGTAAGAAGAGAGCAGCACATTACTCCACAGGGGGGTCTGGGCAGCCGTTGGGGACGAGTTGGGGTTTGCCGGCGGGGATCGTTTTTCGCATACAGTCACACACTTCGTGCTCTTCGACCTCCCAGAACTCCATTCCCGGGCCACATTCTGAATGCCCGGAGCCAACTGTAGGCCACTTCGTGCTCTTCGACTTCCCAGAACTCCATTCCCGGGCCACATTTTGAATGCCCGGAGCCAACTGTAGGCCACTTCGTGGTCTTCGAGTCCCAGAACTCCATTCCCGGGCCACATTTTGAATGCCCGGAGCCAACTGTAGGCCACTTCGTGCTCTTCGAGTTCCCAGAACTCCATTCCCGGGCCACATTTTGAATGCCCGGAGCCAACTGTAGGCCACTTCGTGGTCTTCGAGTTCCCAGAACTCCATTCCCGGGCCAGATTTTGGATGCCCGGAGCCAACTGTAGGCCACTTCGTGGTCTTCGAGTTCCCAGAACTCCATTCCTGGGCATGAATTTGAATGCCCGGAGCCAACTGTAGGCCATTCCCGGGCCAGATTTTGGATGCCCGGAGCCAACTGTAGGCCACTTCGTGGTCTTCGAGTTCCCAGAACTCCATTCCTGGGCATGAATTTGAATGCCCGGAGCCAACTGTAGGCCACTTCGTGTTCTTCGAGTTCCCAGAACTACATTCCCGGGCCACATTTTGAATGCTGAGGCAGGCTGAGGCTGAGGCTGAGGCAGGCTGATGCTGAGGCAGGCTGAGGCTGAGGCTGAGGCAGGCTGAGGCTGAGGCAGGCTGAGGCTGAGGCCGAGGCTGAAGGCAGACTGAGGCTGAGGCTGAAGCAGGCTGAGGCTGAGGCTGAGGCAGGCTGAGGCTGAGGCAGGCTGAGGCTGAGGCTGAGGCAGGCTGAGGCTGAGGCTGTGTCTGTGACTGCCGTTGCCACTGCGACTGTCATCGCGAATGCGACTGCGACTGCGAGAACAGCACAATTCTACAACTGGATTCTCATCTGAATCTTAAGGGGAATGCTTCCAGATATGCTCCTACACATCGCTGTTAGGTTGCTTTGCCGGCATAATTTGTTTTTTTGTTCGAGAGGTTCTTGGGTATCTTGGGGCGTCTTGGGGATCTTTTGGCAGTCCTGGGGGCCTCTTGGGGCGTCTTGGGTGCCTCTGGGGCTCCTCTTTTAGCCTCTTGGGGGTCTCTTGGGAGCCTCTTGTGGGCATCTTGGGCGCCTCTTGGGGGCCTCTTGGGGCCTCCTAGGCACCTCTTGGGACCCTCTTGGGGCCCCCTTGAGAGCCTCGGGGGCCATCTTGGGGCCATCATGGAAGAGATTGGTCCAAGGTGGGGGGGGGCTCGTTGCATAGGACCCCCCCCCAAGAGGCCAACATGTGGCCAACAGCTTTGTAACATCAGTGATTTGGGCCTTATCGCCGAGGCCTCTTGGAGCGTCTTGGGCGCCTCTGGAGGGCCTCTTTGGCTCTTGGAGACATCTTGGGCGCCTCTTGGGATTCTCTTGGGGTCTCCAGGGCATCTCTTGGGGCCCTCTTGAGGTACCCTTGGGAGCCTCGGGGGCCCTCTTGGGGCAATCTTGGAAGAGATCGATCGAACGAGGGGTCTCCTTACTTTTGCCCCCCCCAAGATGCCAACATGTGGTCAACACTTTTAGTATCATCAGTGATGTTGGCCTTCTCGCCGAGGCCTCTTAGGGCGTCTTGGGTGCCTCTGGGGCGCTCTTGGGCGTCTTGGGGGTCTCTTGGGAGCCTCTTGGGGGCATCTTGGGCGCCTCTTGGGGGCCTCTTGGGGGCCTCTTGGGGCCTCCTGGGCACTTGGGGCACCCTTAGGAGCCTCGGGGACCATCTTGGGGCCATCTTGAAGGAGATCGATCCAAGGACGGGCCGTGCTCGCATTCATACTTCTCACTTGTAAGTTGCTTGGGCGATGCGAGTTTCGCTTGCTTTCGGACTTGGAAGCCTGCCTGGGTGCCCCTCTTCAGAGGACAGGAAACCGTCGGCCGGGCCAGCCCCAGGGTCACCCTCGAAGGTTGCGACGCACCTCCGTGCCGCTGCCCAGCCGGCGCGCCACGTGGCCCCCACTGGTTCGGGCTGGGGCCCGCATTCGCGCGGGCAGCGGGCAGCTCAGGTCGCTGGCGAGCACGTGCGCGAGCTCGGATGCACGTGCGTGCTCGTCGATGGCACCTGCAGCGCGGACGGTCCGCACGAGGTGCCTCGCAGAAGGCCCCGGCTGT
>CAUYUJ010015632.1:103227-110727 GCA_963575745.1 Prorocentrum cordatum
GGGTGCCGCCCAGCGCTCCAGACTCAGAGGCCCGTCGCCATCACTGCGAGGGCCCCGTCCCCGACAGGGTCGAGTGAGCCCGCCGCAGGAGAGCCCCCCTCCAGGGTTGGCCATCCCCTGGGACAGGAGAGGGAAGAGGAGGCTCGATCCCGGCCGTGAGTAGGAGACCGTTGCTATTCCCTGTCAGTAACGGGCGTGACCGCGTGGAGGTGAGGGGGGGGGTGGGGGGAGTTGGGGGGGGGGCCGGTCACGGGCGTTATCGCAAATATTAAAACATGAGCTCGAGGGGAGGGTGCCAACGGCCTTGAGCGATGGTCCTGGCCCAAGTTTGCCAAATATCTGTCCCTGGACCTCTTCTGGGGCCCATCCTGCTCCGTTTGTCGGTGGAGACGAGAAGCCTCCAGGGAGGCTCGAAAAGGACGGTCACACGCCAGGGAGGGCCAGTGTTGTCTCGACTGGCCCTCCTCAGCTCCCTGGAGGGGGGCTCTTGTGGTCACTGGGGCTGCCCCCTGGATGGAGGCAACGGTCGGCGGCGCGCTCAGGGGGAAGTGCCAGGTGACAGGCCTTTCCAGAAGGCGGCGGCGCTCCTCAGAAGCCCTCCTGCCTTGTGAGAAGCCGCCCGTGCCTTCGGAGAAGGCCGCGAAGACATCTCGGAAGCCTTCGAGCCTTTGGGAAGGCCCCCCTCGGCTGTGCGAGGGGAAGGAGGAGGAGGAGGAGGAGGAGGAGGAGGAGGAGGAGGAGGAGGAGGAGGAGGAGGAGAGGAGGAGGAGGAGGAGGAGGAGGAGCGAGGAGGAGGAGGAGGAGGAGGAGGAGAGCAGGAGGAGGAGGAGGAGGAGGAGGAGAGGAGGAGGAGGAGGAGGAGGGAGGAGGACGAGGGGGTGGAGGAGGAGGAGGAGGAGGAGGATAATACTAATACTTATAAGACCCTAATAGTACGACTACCAATAATAATACCAAACTTATAATACCAATCTGACTAATAGTACGAATGCTAATAATAACGTAGACACGGTTACTACATACGAATGAACTAATACGACACAATAGGACGAACTAATTAATTATTTAAACACAGAAGTAATACGACACAAATAGCATTATTAATGATCTTTATCGTATAAATGATAAGAAAGAGAAACATAAGAAGACGAGGAGGAGGAGGAGAAGGAGGAGGAGGAGGAGGAGCGAGGAGGAGGGGGAGGAGGAGGAGGAGGAGGAGGAGGAGGAGGAGGAGGAGGAGGAGGAGGAGGAGGAGGAAGAGGAGGACGCCTCGGACTTCTCCCCTGGGCTCGCCGCCGAGAATCGGCGAAGCGCAGCGAGAGGATCGAGCTCCGCAGGCGCCCCGCAGGGCAGGCCGAGGGGCGGCAGGCCCCCGGTGACGGCGCGGCGGCGCGCAGCGGGTCTCCGCCTGCGGGAGCGGCGGGCTGCAAGGAGTGCCGCGCCGCGCCTCGGCAGTCCGGAGGGGCGGCGGGCCGAGAGCAGGCTCGCCATGGGGGAAACAGGCTCCCCCCTTTCCCCCTCCTCCTCCTCCTCCTCCTCCTCCTCCTCCTCCTGCTCCTCCTCCTCCTCCTCCTCCTCCTCCTCCTCCTCCTCCTCCTCCTCCCCACCGTAGCCATTTTGGCTCAAGGCATTTTGGCTCAAGGCAGCTGGCCGTTCAGCTTCAGTTTCATTTACCAGGCCCGCCACGGCTGCCCTGCCTGCGGTGCCATTTCATATCATCAGAACGAAACACACGTTCAGAAAACGATTAATTCACATATTGCACCTCCATATCGTTGGCGTGGCTCTGCTCTCTCTTGGTGTCGGACAGGCGATTCGTGGACTCACACACCTCAATGCTGCCGCATGGACACCGACACCGACCGCTGCGATTCTAAAAGCAGAAGCCAAGCCAGTCATCGTGATCGACGTGACCGCCGCCGATGTGATCGCAGAGACCGAGACCGAGACTGGGACCGCGATAGAGGACGCCGCCGCGACCGTGATCGACGTCCACCCTCTTCTTCTTCTTTTTCTTCTTCTTCTTCAGACCAGCGGGCTCCACGTAAAGCTTACAGTGGACGCTCGCGGGGACCAGCTCAACATCAACAGGGCTCAGCACAGTTTCACACAACAGAGGAGCCGGAAGCTGTGCAGCGGGCGCTACTGGAAGAATGGGAGAACGCCCCCACATTCCCAGATCAGGAAAAGCGCGCTTGCAAGGCAGCCCAGCGAATGTCGGAATCACCCGCGCTTCTACCTCAGCAAGAATGGCTCGCCGCTCAAGCAGCTCGAGCAGCCTGACTACCCTCTCGTATCACAGCAGCCAGTTCCCAGGCCACTGCCTCTCAACCTGCAGCCATGGAAGAGCCTGCAGCAGCGCCTACGCCTGTTGGAGGAAACAGCGACACCCATGGATGGCTCCCCGCATGCTTTTGGACCAGACTCCAAGCTTGGACCTGACGCACAGCAAGAACTACGCACTCTCATGGCAGCGCAGATCACAGATATCACCAACGCCGTCGGCAACACCATTGGCGCCTCGCAAGCTCAGTTCCTCGCTGCACTTCAGCGGCATGAGACTGCCACTACCAGAAGACTTGACGGACGAGAGCAAGACCTCATGGCCAGCAAAACTGCCCAAGCTCGACAATAAGTTCAACACAAGGAAGTCTGGGACGCCATCAACCGCATCAACCAGCAGCTCAGCCTTTCCGACGCCGACGCCCCCATCGTGGACATGGTTAAGTGATCCGATTGGGATCGGGAGCCTGGCCCCGCCATCTTCATCCTCTCTTGCGCTCAGCCAGTCTCCTGTGAATCAGTCCACACTGACATCATGGAGTGGATTACCGCTGCTGAAGTCGCCGCGCAGCAATATCAACTACACGGTGAAGGTCCTAACCGCCGCTTCGTGCTACAAATGCTGGGAGGACGCAAGGTGGCCATGCCCCGCGCCATGGCATTGGCAAAGGCACTTCAGCTACCAGGACGAGGAGGCTACATAAGATTCACCGTTCAGACCCCGCCAGACTGCGTCATCAATGAGGGCCAGCATGTCCCGCTCTACGTCAACCCAGACAAGAACTTCCGCCGCGTCCGATTGGAGACTCAATCTCAGAAGCTACTTACCTTATGCCAGCAGCACTACCCCACGCACAATTGGCGCGCGCGTCGTGATCAAGGACGCATCTCCTGCGACACCATCCCCGCTGCCAAACTGGAGCTCACTCGCACGGACGCAGCAACGGTCATTCGTTGGAACCAAGATGCGCTGGCCAAGGTTGCCACCAACAAAGCCACCATTGCTGCCGAGTTCGCCGCCCTCTACAAGGCCGAGGACACCACGCAATGCATTTAACAAGCGGTGGTCGCCGTGGCGCGCGACCACCTCTGACGCAGATCACGCTCGCCCGTCTGGAAATCACCGGCATCTGGACCAACGATCACATCCTCTACGCCATGTGCGACCCCTACCTGCGCATAGACATGATCCACGCGCAGCTGGACCGGATCTTCCACATGTCAGACACGACCCTGAGCCTCGCAGACAAGATCCACAGCCTCGCAGACAAGATCCACAGCTTCACAGACAAGGTCCACAGTCTCACAGACAATATCCACATCATCAAAGACAAGATCCACATCCTCGCAGACAAGATCCACAGCTTCCCAGACAACATCCACAGCTTCACAGACAAGACCCACAGCATCAAAGGCAATATCCACGGGAAGCTAGACACGCCCCTTGCCTCGCGAATCACATCATGCACATGCCGCACCAGATCCTCCTTCTCACGGGGACTGGAGCACCCCTGTTGCTACCGAGGGACTGGAGAGCCCTCCAGAGTTTACTTCGTCGCTGCAGGACGTCTAGATGCTTCCTGAACAAGACTGTCTCCTGCCTGATGTCATGCAGGGCCCCACTTCCTCTTCTTGGACAGTGCTTCGATTTCTACTTCGACATCCTCGTCCGCATCCACGACCTCATCTTCTGCTGACGCATCCAGGCTCACAACGAGCCGTTCATCGCCATCTACCGCAGCCCCACATGATACCTTTATTACAAATCGTACAACCGCATCCGACCCGAAAAGGCCACTACACCTGCTGGGACACACGCGGTCTGTTATGCTATGGTCGTAGAAAAGGGTGGGGCCACATGCGCCAACTCGTCCCATTCATGCGCAAGCAGGCCATCATTGTGCTTCAAAAAGCTCATGGCTCGCTGCTGGATTTACAATCCCACCTCTCGAGATTGCCGTACGCTTACCAGATCTTCTACCGTGGTTGCAAACATGAGGCAGGCGAACATTGCAGGGGAAAAGGTGGCCTGGCCTTTCTGGTCCTGACACCTACGCGCCCCTCCACGTCTATCTCCCTACAGCCGATCATACATGGACGCGCGGCCGCCTTGCACATCGCCAACCAGTTGACTGGCCTCGAAACGGTGCTCCTGAACGTGCGCAACTTTGACCTCACTGCGACAGCCATGGGCAACGTCAAGGAGACGTGGCAGGCCTCTATCTAAAACATGGGCTGCGGCTCTACCATAACAGCGTCTCTTTCTTGTAATGGGCGACTTCGACGCGAGCGCCACTCCGCCCTTCAACTTCCGCGGCCCTGCGGCTCGCTGGCGCCCCGTGGCTCCAGCCAGTCAATGCCGGCGCGAGCATGCGCGATGGCGGCAGGTCTTCACGACGATCACTGAGATCACGCGCGACTTGCCCACCCAGTTTCGGCCAACACGCAGGCTGCGACCGCCATCGACCGCATTTTCGTCTCGCTCACAGGCATCGCAATCCTCAATGTAGACATCAACCTGCAGATGCACAAGGACGGTGCGGCATTGCCTGATCAAGGACCCAGCGATCCTGCCATTCTTCACCTCTCTCCCGGCAACATCTCGGCAACGCGTATCGACGAGCAGGCAATCGATCGCATCATTTTCTACGACCCCCCTACCAGCTCCACTTCGACACGCTGAAGAATCACATCGCCAAGGCCAACCTCACAGCGACAGCGGCGCGGCAGCAGCGCAAGCTCATCATCGAGGAAGCAGCCAGACTCACCCGCAAACTCCAGCAGCGCGCCTCGCTTCAAGACCTCAGCCGCTGGGCCAAGCATGGGGCTCACCACATTGCGATCAATAGCCAGGACGATTTGGAGGAAGGACAAGGATACAGCCGCATTACTCATGGCCACGACGGATTTAGGCAGCTACCACTTACACATCGCCGAAGAGAGACGAGTTCACGGACCCGGACCCGAGACGAGTTCACATCCACTACCACCACGGACCCGAGCTCACGAACAGAGACGAGTTCATCAAGACCATGGACATTGCAGTCACCGCGGGCTACGAGAGGCGCATCGCCATTGCCACCAAGCGCCAGCAGAACGGGGCCGAAGGACTCCCCGACCAGGGAGCCAGCAGACGCGCCGCCATGCAGCTCACAGAGGCCCCAGGCACCACCTCTCACTCCCCAGTCAGAAAACCAGAGGGGATTTTTGAAGGTCTTCAGTTCTGGCAGCCCATCTTCTCGCCCAAGATCGTGGACCCCGACGCGGTCCAGCAATGCCTCGAAAAGCCCCCCCCCCCCCAGCTTCGACTGCGCGGACCTCGGGGTCCCTGCTCTGGAGGACTTCAAGCGAGCTCTCCGCAAGGTTCGTCACGCAGCACCAGGGCCCGATCAGATGCCCTATGCAGCATGGGCCACCAGTCCAGGCTCCTCCCAGATCCTGCATGAGCTGATGATGCAGATGTTCGAAACAGGCCTCGCCCCGCATCGTTTCAATGACTCGGTCTTCGCTTTTCTACCCAAAGGCGATGGCCCCCAGGATCAATGTGCAGCGTTTCGCTTTCCAGGGGCCACGCGTCCACTCCCTAAAGAACTGCGATGCCAAGCTGATCACGCACGTCGTCAACATGGGTCTGGCTGATATGGTTCGCGAGCGCGCAGAGGACACGCAGCAAGGCTTCGTGAAAGGCAGAAATTTCGGACAGCACATATTGACGCTAGACTCTGAAGCACGCAGTGTGGGTCACTCTTCAGAGGCCTCTGATGACTTCCCGATCTTAATCAGCTTTGACATCAAAGCTGCGTTCCCGTCCTTAGGATGGGAAATTCTATTTACAGCCCCCGTGGCTCATGGAGTTCCCCCCAGGCTACCTCAATGTAACTCTGGCCCTCTACGGCGCTCCTGGCGCATGGACCCGAATTGGTGGCCAGCCACAGTGCGTGTTTGAAATCGGTTCTGGCGTTCTCCAGGGATGCCCCCTGTCAGGTTCAATATGGGCACTCGCATTTGACGCCCCTATCCGTCATTTACTCAACATTTTAAGAACCCTCCCTGGACCCGACAAGCTCGGAGCCTGCGCAGACGATCTGGGGCTTGTCCTCGCTCGCCTCGGGACCCCCCCCCCCTCTTTCCCCCCCCCCCCCCTTTCGGGCCATCGGTGACCTCGCGGGACTCGAGCTTCAGATCCAGAAGACAGCGATTGTGCCCCTTATGGGCACCTCTGACGCCCGATGTTCAGAAGCTCACACAGAGGCTTCTCCAGTTTCTCACCCGAATGGCAGAGTGCACAGATAGCAGGATACGCGCGCTACGTAGGGGTCCTCATAGGCCCCGGCGTCACACTAGATCTCCAATGGAAAGCAGCATTCGACAAATATTGGCTGCGCGCTGCGCAGCTGGCCGCCAGCGCCCCAGGCCCAGCAGTCGCAATCAAGCTTTATGTCACATGTGTTATAACCGTTCTATCTTATCTCACACAAAAATTTCCGCTCCCAGCCACGTTCCTCCGCCACGAACGCGGCACGTTGCACAAGATCCTGAGAGCGCCCCCCCAACTCCTGGCGCCTCGTCGACCTCCTCGGCGCTCGCTCGTGGTCGCACTCGCCCCCCCCCCTCAGCTCCAATGACACTGTCGCTAGCCTCAGCTTGGCGGGCGGCAACAGTTGCGCTCCTGCGATGGACGCCTCTCCTTCGTGCCCTTCAGCGTGCACACGACCAGCTGAATCCAGAACTTTTCCTCGCGGACCTGGCCCAGGCCCAAATTCGGGCCGCTGTCTCTCCTGTCTTTTGGAAGAGCTACGGAATAGTAGAGCACTGGCACGCACTTGGCGGAGCGACGCCACCATATAAAGTCCCGCTGCCCATTTGGCAGCGAGCCAAACGAGCAGCAGAAGCCGAGCTGATGTCTACCGCTCAGGAGCAACGGAGAGCCAGAGTTCAGCGGACTCTCACCTCGGTCCTCCGCGCCTCCCTCTTCCCCGACAAGTTCGCCGAAACCTTGGCCCGCCGCTTGCACGCAGCGATGCCCACAGCACAGATTCCAGCGAATCTCGACGAGCGCTGGCAGACGCTCGCAACAGTGCAATCCAAGAACACCCCCGCGATCCGCCGGGGAGTTTACAAAACGCTGGCAGGAGCATGGTGGACCAGCCACCGCTTCCCATTCGGCCCGCGCATGATTTGTTTGCTAGGATGCAGCGGCTGCCCAGACCGTCTCGG